>VKOC01046589.1:0-169500 GCA_009364415.1 Spea multiplicata | reverse complement strand
ATATATATATATATATTTTGGATGTACACATTGTATAGCTCATTTATGTATAGCTGATAAACTGTATAGTTGATTTATGTATTTGCTTGTGAATTGCAAGCACCCTGTAAAGGCCAAATTACCTGCTGTCGAAAATATATGTGAAGAACTGTGGTAAAGCAAGAATGCTTAAAAAATATACACGTTGATATACAAGTTTGTGGCGTGACCAGCATTTGCCTCCAAAAACAGCATCAATTCTTCTAGGTACACTTGTACAAAGTCTTGTACAATTATAGTTAGATGCATGATTAAATAATTATACCAAACAGGTGCTAATGATCCCTTAATTTAATATGTATGTTAAAACACAATCATTAACTGAAACGGAAATATATACTATATTATTTAAAAGTAGCCTTGTTTTATTTTATTCAATATCTTTAATACCTTTGGCTCAGGAATGAGAACATCCCTCAGCAGCAAAGAAATAAAAATGACTATATCTAAGTATCTCAGGTAGTTAAATGTGTAGGTTTGATTTGCTTTTAAAGATGTAAATAATAATCACACTAGTCTTAATAAATTCCACCTATTTATTTTGAAATAAAAAAAAGCCATCGAGAACACTAGTATGATTTAAACAGTTTTTTGATCAAATGCAAACGGCAATATTTGTCTGCTATTATTTTTAAGGGAAATCAAGTTGACAGAATGACAAGTATGTCTACCATTTGTATAGTTATAGTAAGACATACTTCTTGAAGAAACTGAGCACTATAAATACTAGCTGTGTGCCAACGAAAATGATTTCAGTTTCCATTGATTTTGGTGTAAAACAAATATGATCAATATGCGTTATGTTTTAACTTTTAGAAATAATGCCAACACGCAAGGGGTTTTTTATTACCGGTACATTGGTTTGTTATATGTTCACATATTTAGTCGTTAAAATGTAGTCGTTTAGTTGTTAAAATGTTTTACAAATGAATAGAATGGGGTTTTTTTAAGAAATGTTAAATATAGAAGCCACCAAAGAAAACCGAATAGAGGGGAGGAGAAATCCATTGAAGCACAATATAAAAAAAACAAAGTGAAGAGGAAATAATTGCAGATAAAAAAGAGAAAATACAAGGCATATATTCTTTCTTCATCTGCATCTCTTTGGTGTGTCCATCTTCATTAGCAGGATGGAGCCTTCGCCCAGACCTTCTCCCCCAAAATAACCTTTCTTTCTCTGTGAATCCGTCTGCAATATTCTGGCTTCTTAAAGTACTTTCACAAAGGGATGGGGCCACCGCATGCAGCACAAGGACAGCATCTCTCCGCGTTCTTCGGGGGGAAAAGTGCGTGCTGAGGCTCTCCCTTTTGCCAAAGTACCTCGATAACAGAGCTGATACTGAGGAGGAGCGGATAAAGGAAGAAGACAGAAGAAAATATACAGAAGAGCGTGACAGTGTGAGTGACTGTGTGCATAAGAGTGAATAAAAGTTTGAGAGCATTAGTAAGAGTGAGAGAGTGTGGGAATGTGACTGAGAGTAAGAGCGAGTGAGAGGGTGATAAAGCCTGAGAGAGAGTGAGAGTAAAAGAGAGCATGAGTAAGAGTGAGTGAGAGATAGTGTGACAGAGTGAGAGCGTGAGTAGTGATTTTGAGTGGTTTTAATTAATTTCACTGATTGTAACAGGCGCTATATAAATACATGTAATGAGTATGAGAGAGCATGAGTAAGATTAAGAAAGAACAAGAGTAAGAGTTTATAAACTTCATATGAATAAATATTATGTACATGTATTTCTTAATATATTATTATTATTATTATCTTTTATTTATATAGCGCCAACAGTTTACGCATATAATAACTTTTATAACATAATATAACTTTTATAACAAATGTACATGCTGCCAAAGATCTAAAGTCTATAGTTTGTGGCTTTTTACGTTAAACAGGTAAACCACCTCTGTACTACACAGATTGGGAACCAAAATAGCAGTATTATAGAGCATATAATACTCTAGATATTTAAGGGCAATTAATCAAAGCAGAACATATAAAGTTTAATTCGGGCTTCATTACATTAAGCAAGTTGATCTATAGCTTATTCAAGTGTATTACTGTGGCTGTTAAACTGTAGGTTAGAGTTGTGAATAAATAGATATAGGTTACATTTAAACAATGTTCATTTTACAAATGCACTAGTATGGATTGTACAAAACGTTGAAATCTCAGAAGATCAGGATCATTTTCTCCTTATGTACCAATATGTCTTAACATGTGTTAATCTTATTGTCAATTTTAAATTGTCTTTGTTAAATATAGGTCCACCTAGAATAAAGCATTTATATATATATATATATAGATAGATAGATAGATAGATAGATAGATAGATAGATAGATAGATAGATATAGATATATAGATAGTATATCTATATCTATATAAATATATATAAAGAGAGAGAGAATAAAGTATGCTTTTCTTCATATTTAATCACAGTATTTGATTGTTCCTAATTGTTCCTAACACAACAAACTACATTAAACCTTTACAGCTTTATTTTTTTATATATATATTTTTGGTGTTTTATCATAATACAAACCATCCTTTACTTTGATGTTCCTTTTGCAGGATAAATATAGTTAGTGAGATTTAAATGTCAGCGACTGACTTTTAGAAGTGCTGCAAAGTAGAGAGATAATGTTGATAACAGAAGCATCTTAATATTTAAACACGGCTCTTAGAATGACCTGATGTTATATGAAATGTTAATGCACATTGAAGGTAGGAATGCTGTAAAATATATCTATGTGTTGATACAAATACAACACCTGACAAGCACCTGGCAACAGCAGTTATGTCCCGACGACTGGTTTCCCATTTTTTGCAACAGCTGGCAATTGTGCATTAACACGTGCAAAGAAACAGAGCCACAGTGGTATCTAACGTGACAACAAACTGCCTTTACATAATGTGAGTTTTGTGACAACCTTTGTGTCCTGTGCCATATATATCAGTTGAAAATGACAAGCATTTCTAACACAAAATTTGAGCTTTTTTCCCATTAATTTATGCTGCTTTTTTATTTTACTTTTTTATTATGATTTTGTAGATTTTGTATTACAATTTGTCATTGTTAACTTGTGCTTGACAGAGAATGGGTTAATGGATATGGCTCAGTTAGTTAAAATGTGTTCACACCTTTCCCTGTGGAGCCAGAGCCCAATATAAAACTCAATTACCCAAGCTGGGCATAGTTAGCTTTCAAAGGAAGATGGTACCAGTGGAAGGGTGAAGGGCCCAGACATTCTGGTTGCATCCTATTGGGGAGTGGAGTGGTCAACCGATGGACAGAGTACAATTCTGGAAGGAATCATTTCCAAAATATGGGTGCATCATTTTTGGATCCCAGCATACATTTCATCACTATGCCGCCTATGAGTTTGCTTCAGGAAGAAAAAACATGCCATGCAAGGGTTACCCTAAACAGGAGTTTTGGGAAGGCGTCATTTTGCCACCTGAAGTTGGGTATGTGAAGTTTGGTATGTAAATGATCACCGATACTGGAGAAATATGATAGTCCTGATATTATAATTTTATAATATATCATAAGGTTCCTGTGGCCCACTTTGTAATATCAGGCATTATTGGGAAAATGTATATTGGTGGTTACTGAAGCTTTTCAAGGGTTTAAAATCCTAGAAAAAAAAATAATTTGGTGCTGCCAGTTTTTACTCTAGGAATTGGGGATTGATGATTGATTTGTGCCCTGAGGGGAAAGTGACAAACGCATCAGAAGTCTGGTTGACATTAACCCTTTCCCACGGGCTGGCTGATCCGTGATTGTCTCTCTGTGACATTATTTTTTTTGTTTTACTTTATATTTAGTCTATATGAAGTGAATACATATGGGTAATATTTAGCAATACAGACATGCATTGTTTTACTGATCAAAATGTATATGTATTGGCTCAAAAATGAAACATTTGGCAGCGCAGAATAAATATGCTTGCTCAGATCCATAAAAAAATGTATTTACTTTATGATTTTTGCAGCCAAATCCCATCATTATTTCACTGCAGTACTAAAAACTATGTCATACAGAGTGCTGAGTGGTAATGTTTATCAAAAATTAATTAAATGTAACTGTATTGAAATATGAAGTAAGTCATATTGTTTTGTATATCAAAAAATAGAAAAAGGCTCCAGGCACGCAGGGGTTCCTTCAGACAGATTTAATGTAGGAAACAGATAACAACGTTTCGACCTCACAATGAGGTCTTTATCAAGTTTTGTATAGACATTCTATTGGAATGAATTGAGGAACAATTAAATAAAAACCACTGTAATGCTAAAGCAATTCGAGGTTAAATTGGGAGCTCCCACCATACTTTTATACCTTTTTTTTTTTGCTATTCTTTTATGTGAGAAACTAATTGTCATTATCAGTCCTGATAATATAATTGTATAATGTATCATGGGGTTCCCGTGGCCCACTTTATAGTATCAGGCAAAGTTGGGATCAGAGTTTACATCCAGGATCTCATCTGGTAAAAGTAAAGTCATGCAAAATCAGGTCTTTCATTATATGTAACAGAGCCCAATCTACGCTAAGAAAAGCAACATGCACAAAAAAGGTCATTACATTGCATCATATAAATAAATAAAAAATACAACATACAAAAAAAGTATAATAAAACAACAACATGAATTTATTATTGTAAAATCAATTCAATAAACTAGTTTTAGAAATTAGCTCCAAGGCTGAATTAAACAAACCAAAGGAAACACGGATTGGTTTTGTGTGTCGAAAGGCCTTCCTACTTACTATATAGTGACACGTATAAAAAGCCTTTAGATAAAAAGCACAATTCAAGTAGGATCTTGCAACTGTTCTGTTAATGACCCACAAAATCTAGGTCTATTAGCACCAAAGAGCATTACATGATAAGGTCACAACTTGTGTGTGTCAGAACAATGCGCCTCTCGGGATACAGTCATCCTGTTAAAAATAAACAACATCAAATCTACACACGAGGCTCTGTTTTATGTTCTATTCTAGGTACAAGAAAACATAAGATGATTTGTGACAGTAAAAATCAGGATAAAAATCTTCGAAAATACATGAATAACTGCAGTGATGTATTAATCTCCAGCCGGCCCCCTCAGGGCTCTGTGTTTTAAAGACACGCACGCCATTTTACTGCATGCTTTGGAGTCTGTGCCCGCTCCCCCCCAGTCCATAGAATAAATGGTCTGGCTGAAGTGATTAGAGATCTCTTTTGTAACTGGTCCACTGAGCAGCAGTGCACTGGCATGGCCTGATCTCTCAAAAAACTGATCTGTCTCCCAGTTATGCAGCGGGGGTACTGCCACCCCCTGGACATGCCATTCTAGACCTATACCTGGTATGCCCATGTTTTTTTTTCTTTGGATTTGGCCAAATCTCATATTTTAGGAGACAACAAACAAGAGTCCTGTTACATTATGAAGTTTAAAATGATGGTATAATTTACATAACCTTGGTCACTAGCATTGATATCATAATATCATTAATAGAATAATGAAATAACCAAAATGTCATCGACATCGAAAGCACAAAATGCTACATTATTACCGCATGTACTGTACCTGCTAATTTCTCCCGCTCCCAGCTTTTCAGTTTACTGTAACCACAAACCCCTATATAGATAGGCTATATATATATATATATATATATATATTATATATATATAATCTTTCTCATAATTCTTTGGGATACCCACTAGACAGTCTTTAACCTGCATACTATAAAACTCCACATAAAACGTGTGGATTTACTCAACGTTCTCCATCTTGAAGGCTATTCACAGTGAAACGTGTGGATTATTTATTCTAATGTCGCCATAATACACTACAGAACAGGAATAACAGGAAAATAATCTCTTTTTAAATTGACTTGACCTTGCACATGAAATCATTTGATGGTTACTTAGCCCATGCAGTGCTTTATTACACACATTTGTGATTATCTGAATAAGCTTATTATATTGCAAGATTGCAAGCTCAGATTTTACATAAATCCTTCTACAAAAGAGGATCAATGATAAAGTCAAGAGCTTAATAAGCATTTACTTACCTTCAGATTTGTAACAGATTGTTGTGTTTCAGAGTCCCTTGTGATATATGATGCTGGTGCAAATTGGATCAAATCCCTGTTGGCTTGCTACTAATACATTCAAATATACTCCTCCTCACCGTCGGCAGAATTAAACATGAAACAGTAAGAATGCAAATATTAAAGTCAATAAGACTCCATCATGGAAATAAGTGGACAAAATCAAATCCATCAAGTTCCATCCATGTTGGGCAAACACCTTTCTCAACACGTTAACCTCTTTAATGAAGCTCAGGGGCATAAGCAAAAAAACATAAATACAAGGGTGGACAACATAGATCTCAATCTTTTGTGAATTTACAATGCAACTAATGTTTTATTACACTTTTTGTGTATCTAATTACATCCTGTTTTTATTGTAAATTGGTTTGGACTACCTTATTCTGTCTACAGTCTAGACTTCCTGAAATCTGACCACGCTCATTCCAAGGAATGCATGTAACAATAAAAGGTCCAGGAGCAGCAACGGATGATTGTCTTGCCCGCTCAGGCCGAAGAATTGTTAACCTCAAGTAAGAGGTTAGGTGATCTCTGATGGAAAATAATCAAGCCCTCTTATTTTTTTATATATATATTCTTTCTGGAAGCATAGAGCGATTGACACAGGTCCTATATTGATCGGTTAATTCTCAATGCACATTGTAACAGTAAGAAGAATGAAAGGACTGGTTTCCCCTCCATACTTTACTCCTCTTAGTGTTTAACATACTGGCAGGTTAATCTATGAAACAGTTCGTGTGACATCAAATATTTCATAAGAAAGGCTACAGGTTTGTAAAACTTTATGACGTGTTTCATAGCTCCTTCTGTTCATCAGATAATTATTCAGAGATTTTGAATTATTCCCAAGCAAGCTAATTACATTTTGGTAAATGACCAATTATTATAATAATAATAATAATAATAATAATAATATAATATTATTATTGTTTAATTGCTTTGTTAATAGCACCATCATATTCTACAGTGCTAGAAATGAAAAAGAAAGGCCAAATATTTACATATAGAGCAAGTTTTTCCAGTTCATTTTGTCATGGAAAAAAATATTAAAACACAATGGTTTGTATATCTATCCACCAATGAGAGATGTGTTAGTCCATTTTTTAGAAAGCGCACTTCATTTTGTCAAATTGTTGCCCTAAATACAGCGCTGCCTGCAAAATCCATAGATGCGATCTTGGATGGGAATGAGGTATGTTTACAAGGAAATAAACTAAAAGAAAGTAACAAATTTATATGTCTTGCTCTTGATTCACTGCTCAGTTTCCATGCGTTTTTTTAGTTTTCAGTGCATAGCATCAAATTATTAATCTAAATAGTAAGTCTTAAATGTAGCATATAGAGTTTGATTAAAGGGACAGCGCACTATCCCTTTAATGTTGGCGCATAAGAGATAATGACATTCAGGATAAAAATGAACCTCTGGTTTACGACAAAGCTTAAAACGAGCTGCATGAGAAAAAAGAAAATTAGACCGCTTCGCCCGATATGAGTTGAAAAATTCTGGTTATGCAAAAAATAAGCATTAAAATAAAATAAAAAAAATTTAAGTAATTTACAAAGGTTATGCTCGCTCTGATATAACGGAAAACTGAATAATTGTTCGCTCAGTGAGCTTACATAATACCACACGTCTGACTGCATGATGACTTTTTTTTACATCAAATAAACAGGGATGAGTCGACCTTCAATAAAGCCTTTTTTTCTTTCCCAACGTAGCAAACCAAATGAACTACGATGATGTATTGCCTACAGTGAGTAATGGAATAACACATAGGTTTTATCTCTTTCACATAGCCTGCATTATTTATTGGGCCTGACAAACCAAGGTAATCATTTCCTTAAATAAAATAACATAGCTCTAGCTGGAAAAAAAAAGTCAATATAAATCCTGTGAAGAGTAACATCAATTAACCTGCTGACATAAGGGAAATAAGCTCCTTGTGAATGCACTTATTAATGGGTGTGGGTCGAGTATCTCTTGGTTACCCCCTTGTACCTAGGAAGCTGTTCCAATAGGCCCATAATAAAGTGCCTCCTGATTACTAGCTAAAGGCTCCGCGCAATAAAATCTGGACGGCAAATAAATTCTATGCTAAGTACATTCAATTATGGCACGCAATATAATACACATTCCACGGTTTGCATTACAAAACAACTAATCAATATTGTTTTAATGAGAAAACATAGAATGAAGCACCTTGCATTTACCGAGAAACTGTTTCTATTTAGATAAGAAGCTGGTCGTAACAATATGCTGTTGTAATTTTTAAATCCTTGGAACCGAGGTTCCATGAAATCTTAAAGAGGAAGGTGTTTTAATGTTCATACTCATCTACTGTATTTCCCCATCATGGCTGGGTTCAGCTACAATCCCAATGGTGCCCCTGTGCCATTAGCATGCAAGTCTTCATAGAAAAACAATGGAGGTTACGTACAAAATATGATTTTGGTGCAAAATTCATGATATTTCATGGGCATTTACATTTACGACACTACATTTACATTACATTTCTAGCACTACAGTTTCTGGTTTCATCATAATGGTGAGAAGAAGGTTCTGTTGTCCCCAGTGAACTGAAGTATGATAGAACATACCATAGAGAGAAGCTCTGTCAACTTCATTGAGGCTTATAGCGTATCTATTATACTTCTCTGTGGTGTTTTACTCATTGAACACATAGCAAATACAGAAAAAAACCCACTATACATAGAATACCACTGGGTATTTTATTTTATCAGTGATTGGTAACCTTTAAAGATGCTAAATCAACGGGATGACGTAAAAAATGTTTAGAAGTGTTATAAAGAAAGTCCATGGCTTTTACCAACAATAACGAAATTATTATATAGTTTCTATAGCCTGTTTGAAACGTTGTCTATAAAATCCTATTATATATTCATATAAACATTAAATCAATGAATAACCATACAGACTGTATCACTCCTCTTTGTTTTTATAACTTTTATAACTCTATTAGTATTGTTAAATAAATCCTGGAACCTTTGGGTCAGCCAGTGTGAGATGGCCAATAAATGTTTTTTGTCTCCTACCACCGAACAAAATAGAAAATAAAAACTGTTCATCCAATAATTTGCTTAGTGGTGTCCTGGTAAGTTTGGGTCACAAAGCTGGTTTATATTAGCTAAAATGAGATTTCTGGAAAAGCTTTCAGGAAAGGGAAAATATGTATACAACTAATTTTTTTGGCAATCTTGGTCCCAGTGGGAAAGTATTATGGCATTATTTACATCCCACATGTATGTGTTAAAACAGATCTTGATGACATGTTCTGGGCTTGTTATGTGGACCCAGAGACCCTGTAATAACCTGATTTTGATAAAATGTATTTAAAAGCACAATACAATTGATCATTTGTAAGATCCTAATATTAAGATATTATTGCTCACACACACACCATAAGCAGTACAGTAAGAATTCTGCACAAACAAATGAGATGTTTACCCTTATATTAGAAATAAGTACTGATTTCTTGAGCCTTTCCTGCAAAATCCAGATATGTCCGTGGTCTGCACATCCATAACACAAAGACAATGTAGACTGTATAAGGTCATGTGCTACCATTAAGTAGAATAGCATGCTATTTGGGCACAATTAAGCTTTTTAGTTAGGAGACCATTTATTAATGGACCTAACCTTTCACCCACATAGCTATGCCTAAAAAAGTTAACATAGTCTTTGTTCCAGGACAGAACACCACAGTATCTTTTGCAGGTGTCCAAAAGGACACTTGTTTTTCAAAATATAAGATTAACCTAAAAACATATGTTACAAATACATTGTGCTTACAGGTGGGATGTCTATGCATGTCCACATTTTGAAATGTAATGCTACGCAGAGAAGATTGAGTATTGTGGGTGAAGATGAGTTTGTGGGGAACTCTAGTAAGACATTTTTTTCTCAACTACACTCATACAAGGCTGGACCTGATGCTTTTCATATGTTCTGTTTATCTTTACTATTTGTGGACCCTCTTTATAGATACATTGGAAAACAAACACAAATTATGAATGCTGAAAATTACCAGCCTTAAATACATTTTCCACTTGACTTACATGGTTGGTCCAAAGGGTCTAGTGGTTACTGTTGATAAAGTCAGAATGTCGTGCTACTTTTTTTACTACTAGATACAGTATGCCCTGGGCAACTTTACTAGGCCAAATTATCTTATTGGCTCAATGGCCTTCCTTGTGCACCACAGCTCTCAGTGGACCAGTTGGGTAGATCAGAGATCTTCCTTTACACTGACCCATTTATAATCCAGAGGGCAGGCCTTTGTAGTAGCTTTTTAGTGTGACCCAAGGCTGAGTGTTGGCATATGACATCATGCACAAAGAACACACACTGTGGAGGATAAAGCATGGTACATCCTGAGGGCAGGGACACTCACAAATACATCACTGCCTATATGTGAATGTTAGAGTTAATCAAGGGAGGTACAGTGATCATTCCACTTGCAGCCATATTTTATAGGTTTTGTCAGTATGCTGATTATACTAAATGTGTAGTCTTTGTCCTACAGCTGCTAGTACAATGTATAGGCAGAGTTCTGTCCCCTGCATAGTGGCGTCTTGTTATTTTTAATACCGTTAACTTCTAGTTAATATAATATTGTGAGCCTTTTGCGACACAAACTCCAGTGCCACCAGAATTAACATACCTTTTAATTTACAAAGGAGAATCATTTAAATCTCTTTTGTTCTGTTATAATAAATAATCTAACATAGTATTTTTCTGTCTATAAGAGGTTTTTAAGTAGAAATCTTTGCGGCAGTTTCTCATTGTCATCATTTTACGGACAGCAAAGCTGATGATATGCACTTTCCTTCTAGTCACGCAGTATACTACGCAGCAGATTGTATCATTCTTACAACATATTCACAAGCAGGTTCCAATTTAAATTGGCTCCAAACATAAGCAGGTTATTGAAGTAAACCTTCAAAGGCATGGTACACGGATGACAGCATCTGTTTCCGTCAATAAGAATTCAATCATAACCACAAAGAGCAGGGCACAAACATGTGAGAATCAAAACCAAACAAAACTGCGGGACACTGATATTGTAAAGGTATTCTTTGGCTAGGGTTGATATACTTATGACAATGAAAACATGTTGTATTCTCCTCCTTTTGTAGGTTACGCTTCTTTTTGCTACTGAATATGGTATGCCATTCAGTTTTGTGACACCTAATCCTGCAGATGTGACCCTTTAATAGAGGTGGGCATGAAAGCATCAGCTAAGCGATCTACAAAGGCTTCCTTCACATACTCCCTTTTGGGACCTCAATATCTGAAAGGAAAGTCTTGTTCATCTTGTACGCAGATTAAGTGAAATAAGCCAAGGTCTGGCTTGCCCCATGGCCCCTTCACCCAAACATATGGATTACTATGCATTGCTCAATCTAGGGTCACTATCGATGAAAAAGTGCTTTAAACAGTAATTATCAGTATGTGTCATAAAATGTATTTATTCAAAGTGATTTGGGGCTTTAGTTTTGGGGATATTTGATTTAAAGCACTTCAGGCTAATCCAACTTTGATGTAATGTCCTTAAAACAAGTCACAATGAGGCTCAGTGTTGTTTAAGTGTTCCCTTTATTATTTTGAGCAGTGTACTTTACTACTATTACCTGGAGTGTGAAGTCTTTCATATTTTGCTGGTAGAAGAACCTGATTTACTAGAGGCATGTACAACGTATTAGCCGGCTTGGAAATTCTGCTACTATATCTTACTGTAGTCTAGAAACATTAGTAGGAAAATTGTCAGGTCGGCTTTATGTATTTTGTATTTCTGAAATCAATCTAGTGGCCCCCTTAATCAGAGTGGCACAAAAACAAACAGGGTCAATGTGACTTAAGTCCTACATCCCTAAATGCTGAACCTAAACCTGAAACCTTAAATGTCTAAACTCTGGAGGAACTCTCTAGCAATCCCTGGTTCCACAACAAATTCTTCTGACATGTAGGAGCTGAGGAGGCCACTGTGTCAGGAAAAGGACATTTTCGCAGCCTGTAGTTGAGTTTCTCTCATGTTTTACTTGAGGAAATGCATCAGCAAGGAAAGCACTGAAAAATGCCCCTTTAAATTCATTAATCTATTTATAATCTTCCTTCATAGAAAAGAAAACAGTACAATAAACAATACGCAATACAGAAAAAATATATATAATGAATTGCAGTAAATGGTTTTAATGATCTGGTAAAAGGATTTTTGCTTGTCACATTTTTTCACAATAAGCAACATCTATTAATCGTCTGCAGTAGCTTGTTTAACAAATTACACATTTATCCTAATGCTGTAGTGCTATTATGAGCTTTAGGATTAGATGATTATTTCTTGATTTTCTTGACTAATACGGCTGATAAAACAAATAAGCTTATTGTTAGGTGGCAAATTATGCATATTATTTCACAATCATTTTTTAAAAAAACAATCTTTCTCAAAAAATCACCTATGCCAAGACTAATTTAGTCCTCATTTCATTTTGTCTACATTTTGGTTTGGTGTATATATATATATATATATATATAGGTGAACAAAAACATTTTTTAGATTTTTATATTATGAGATAGGATTATCTCAAACTAGGTATCTATGAAAAGATAATTTTGTTCTAAAAAAACATAAATAGTTTTCCCAAGGTAAAATGTAAGCTGTTTATAAGGTTGTCATATAAATCTACCTTTAGGGAAATCTACAAAAATTGGGCTGGCCTCCAGAGTATTATAAGAGCCTGGGGAATGGTGTGATCTAATCATGAGAATGGTTGGTAACAAATACCTGCAGATATAATTAATGTCAGATTCAAAGGACCCACTACTGGACCAAGAAGCCTCAAGATCTGAAGGCCCTCTTTTAATAGATGAGTGCATATATCTGTTTCTGAGAGGAAACACATCCTACCCCGCTTAGCGATACTCCGAAAGCAATACCAAGAATATCTGCAAATATGTCCCAGATGCACCAAAAATCACGGTCCATTGTTATGGAACACTCCATAAAGTTGCCATTACTCGGCATATCTACTCACTCAAGGATAAGTACAACTACTCAATAAGGCTCCAACCAGGGTTGATCTCTTTGGCAGCATACCTGGGAGATTTCAAACTATGCTTATGGTAGAGGCAAGACACAATAGCATACATCCCAACTGTTCTGGTTTCTTTGGGATAGTTTTTGTCCAGCTGTCCAGGGTGGCTGCCCCACTGTCCCTCTTTTGCAGGCAGTAGAAAGCATGGGCTTGTTGGAGAGATCATCAGATCTCCCTTGACCGACCCAAGGAAGAGAACAATCAATGGACTGTGCTGTTGCACCCTGCCCACTTAGGGGCTGGTCCTACCCCTCTCCGACTTGTCACACCTGCCAACACACGTGTCCTAATTTGGACACCAGAAATGTTAGGGGTTGACAGTGCAAGGTTCTACCTGTACTGGCTACAGTAATTCAGTCAGCAATCGACAAGGTGCAAAATCATTCACCAACACTGCAACACCGCTATAATATTTAGCTCCTCATCCATAGGTTTGTCCAGGGCTGTAACTGTTTCTTCATTACAACCAAAACAAGTCAGTTACCCAATGACAAAACACATCAGTAACCTAGGTAGGGTAAGTACATCACTGCAGTTACCACAATCAAAATAACCAGTTACCTTCTAAATATAATTAACCAGGTATTGATGTAGCCCCGGTCCTCTTACAAATCATCCAGGAAATGCAACTACCACAGCCCGCTCTATTTTATAATTCAATTAATTGGATTGTGTCTGGTCTCCTAGCATTTCCTTATGCATGTAGTAAGGAATATCCTGGCCCTCAGTGCTAGGACACTTACATCTGGAGCTGCCAGCTGTCCCAATATTCAGAACATTGTTCGAGACAACCAACAGCTGTGACGTAAACTTGGTTGTCTGTCATGGTACATTCTGTACTATTCCAGCTATCTATGTTGCCCTCCACATTGAAAATGCTAACAACACTGTCATAATCCATTGTCATGTTGACTCCAAGTAGAAAATGATCATCTCCCTTTAAACGACCTTAAAAGAAAAAACAACAGAACACTTGGTACTCTATGTAATCAAAGAATATTCCCCCCCAAGGCTTCAAATTCTTCTGTGAACAATCTGAAAATGATTTGTACTATTTACAGCCAGAATTAATTTTAATTTTCAAACAGAAAATCTTGCAGACAGTTTAGAATATTTAATATGTTATAAATCCATTCTTTATTTGTTTGGGTTCCGGCGCTTACCATCCATATCAAGTATGTTATTTGCTCTGATACGCATTTAATGTTTAGACAGTGTATCATTTGGCCTGAAGAAGTGGGAACATTCCCTAGAGAAAAGTCTTTACACACAAACCAATGCTGTTCACTTGTACAGAGAAGTCTTATACACGCACCAAGACATCTTTAAAACAATATTGATTTTAACATCACGGCACATCATACAACAAGGCACAATTACATTTTGCTGAATGCTGGCACTCTATGAAAAAAATGATAATACATTTACATTGGGGTGAGGAGCACACTGATCCATGTTTTCCAGTAGGGCGATCTGACCCTATTAAAGTGCCCCAGTAGCTTCCTTCATTTTGGACCTGTCTGTCTAGGAGTGATGTGATTTATTTTCTTGTGTAAGCGCGCCTCTGTGAAAACTGGGAGCTGTGTTTTTGTGTGCGCTGTGCAGCCGTCTTCTGCACGCTCATGGAATTGAACTCTTGAAATGGCTGCACATGAGCACCCATGTGTGGTCTTTTTCTGGTGAATCTGTATCCTGAAGCTGTGTTTGACACCTTGCCTGTTTGACTACTCTTTGCCCTGCAATTTTGTACTGTGCTGACATGCGCTCTTTACCTTACCCAGCTTTCCTGACTACCCGCTAAGTGTACCGAACCCGGCATTGGCTGACTGTCCTGTGTACTTGTACTCGCATTATAAGCTACCTTTCCCGTGCATATATCTGTGGCATCACCTATACACAGGGATCTGGCTTCCCCAGCAAGTGCTTTGCTATCTGTAGTACCTATAGTATTTGTCTTGACTTGAGCCTTCACACTATTGGGATCATCAAAGTCCCCCGTATCTTGGGGCTCAACCCCCTTTCGGTAGGTGTATCAGGTGTGGTGTGTGCTCTCGGTTCTGGCATCTTGACATCCTGTCAATCTCATCATTAATATGAGTGCTGTGAACTGTGTGCTTGTGTGTGTGTGCTGTGAGTTGTGAGTAATGTGTGCTTGTGAGTAAGGTGAGTTAATGCAAGTTGTGTAGTGTCGTGGGTGAGTGCTTACCTGTGAGCATTGTGAGTTTTTGCACGTGTCTGTGAGTGCTGTGCATCGTGTTGTGTGTCCATCTCCGACTGTTGAGTTGTATAGTTGTGAATGCTGTGACTTGTGTGCCTGTCTGTGACTTATGCAAACACTGCAAGAGTTACGAGTACCTGTCAGACCGAAAATGGCTGTATAGGTATTTATGCATTATATCATTAAATATAACTGTGGCATGAATTATTTTTAATTATCAAGTACATTTCCAAACATGCAGTCCCGATAGACTTTTAAACTTTACATTTTTAATTTTTACATAATTATCCACTCACAACGCATTTGGATTTCCTCCATTCCTCTTTCTGAAGTTGCCGGGGAACACTATATTAGCTTATTTAAAGGGATGGCATACATTTACAGGGACGCATGATCATTAAAAATCAATAACAACATAATCCGTGTGTGACCTGGAGACCCAGGGAAGCACTGCCATACTCTGAGACTCGGGGTAACCCTCAAGACTTAATTAAAAAATTCATAGCCACCTTGATTTGTCCTGAGAAACATTACATATAATAACTGCATGAAACATCCCTCTCTTCTGCTATGTTGAAATACGTAGTGTAGACTAAGCTGTGTCAGTGTAGGGCGACAGCATTGATGGTTTCGCATGACATATGTTAATCTGTTTTCTCTTTCATTCTTATTTACATTAAGGATTTCTATTTTGTATATTCAGGAAGATCAAGCAAAGGCAAACAGTACAGTGACCTTACAAAAGCTCTGGAACGACGCTGAGATAAATGAAGGCTTGTGCTGAGCAGGGCAGCTGGGGATTTATGCATTCGAAAGAAAAAAAAAGGCCTGCTCCACACTGACTATTGGCAGAGTTGCAGATAATCACACTGTAATAGCAAATGTGCTCCATTATTTCAAATGTGCATAAATCAGCCTTAACATTGGCACACAGCTCTGTTTTCGTAGGTTACCTACGTTTAAAAATGATCTAGACCCTCCTGCCTTCTGCTGAGATGAGAAGTAATTGTATTACAGCATGTGAGCAAAATTGCCGGTGCTGGAACTGCTATTACACCACTAGTAAAACACTTGCAAGAGTGATAGATTTGTTTGAACAAGAGCGGAATGTATAATGAATGGAAAGACGTAGGTAGCATTTTTTTCCTTTCTTCTTGGAGTGTTCTTGGATCCCAGTATCGGTGCCTTTTTTATGCCTCTGGATTTTCCAAACATATGATAGCTGCCATCATTAATTTTTGTGGCCTTCACTTTGCAAATACATGGGGGGATTCTGCAGAACCCCCTTTTGTATTTGCCCCTGCTCTTACCTCCTAGCTATTTTCAATCTACAAGACAAACACATCTCTGTGCCTACATACATACTTTCCCCATGTCAACTCCAACGCTGGCTTGAGGGCAAGTGTCTTCTTCAGATTAGAACAAGAGCACTTTCCTGCTACTGACTGGCTGCTTAAAGAATTATCACAGCGAAGGTGGGCAATCGCAACTGCAGCTGCAGGGCTGTATAATATGATATAATATGTGTATAAATATGATACTTGAAGATAGCCTTTTCTGTCCTGAAAATTCATTATATACTGTATTTGCTCGATTATAAGACAAGGTTTTTTCCAGAGCAAATGCTCTGAAATAATCAAGGTCGTCTTCTAATCAGACCTCAAATAAATTCTGCTGGGGCCATGCTGCTTACCGGTGCTTTGGTCGCAGCAGCGTCTCTGCTACTAGCAGCAGGAGAACAGGAAGCTAGCAGCGTCCTCACATAACTCTGCCTCCCCCCCTTCCTCTGGGGGCGGGGCCAGAGAAGTTGCTCGCACAGCCGGGCCCCTGCAGAAGTCTTCAGGTTCCAGCATGTACTGGCTGCCTTGGCTTGATAGGAGTGTGATTGCTGTTAGCAATAATATATATATAAAAATGCATTTCTGGAGGTATATATATACCTCCAGAAATGCATTTTAACCCCCTATATATGCCGCTCAGCCCCATGATATGCCTTTTAACCCCCAATATGGCAGAGTGGCATATAGGGTATAAGGCATATCATGGGGCAGAGGGGCATATAGGGGGTTAAAAGGCATATCATGGGCACAGTGGCATATAGGAGGGTATAAGACATTTCTGGAGGCAGAGTGGCATATAGAGGGTTAAAATGCACATCATGGGACAGAGTGGCAATAGGGGGGTATAAAGGCATTTCTGGGCAGAGTGGCAAGGCCTGGGGGCAGATGTGCATAACTGGGGATGAAGGTTGGCAAATAAAAGGAAATAAAAAAAATATATATTTTTCTCAAATCATAGCTTTCATTAAGTATGAAAAAATAGTTTACATGAATTAATATTTACTAGTAAAACTTTTCCTATAGGGTAGTCTTATATTAAGGCTTTTTTTTTTTTCCTAAATTAATATTTCGATTTTGGGGGGTCGTCTTATAATCGAGCAAATACGGTAATTTGTAAAGGTTGCATTAAATAATGACGAGAGGATTCGTCACCAACAATTTTGGTAATTCCTTTTGTGATACTACCTCTTTAAAAGTGGAATAGGTAGCCATGAATAATATCACTTGTTACAGGAAAAGTTCCAAAAACAAATACAATAAAAAATGTTAACATCTTGTAAAAGAAAACACCCCAAAATAACTTCATTAAATCAAGTTTGCGATAGCAGTGCTCAGTTAGCTGTAGTCTGTTAGGAAATGCATGTCATTATTCTTCACTTGTTTTGGTAATCATTTTTTCTTTATAATAAGGAAAGCAAATCTGTCATTCACGCAATTATTTTGGAACTACAGTAGATTTATATCATTGTCTAACAGGCAGCTGATATTGGAAAACTGCAACATGTTGTCACTGCCAGAGGCAAGAATTCAGTTTTTACTCAGTTTCTGCTTTATGTGTGTGATATTATTTGGAACAGGAGTGCACTCTGAGAAGCAAGGGTTTAATTCATCAAAGTCCTTCAGATCTTTGACAGATACAAATTTAGTCAAACCTCTTTAGGCAAAAAAAAATATACACATGGTGTTAGAAAACAGATACTGACACGAGGAGCCAGAAGCAAAACAAATACTTCTCAAGCAGTTTATATTAAGGATGTTGATTTATGTCTTATAGACTATCGCCATGGCCAATTCATAAATACTATATTTACGGATAACATCTTGCTCAAGACAAAACAACAAGTGGAAAAACACAATATGTGTGAAAACAAAGAATTCTCACACTAGGTATTTTGGGAATGAAAAGCCTGTAAAAGCCTGAAAAGCCTGTATTGCCCAAAGGTGACGACAAGAACAACGATCATGTATGTGTATAGGAAGTGAGCATGTGGGTAAAATGTAACATGCTTTAACATGACATTCTCATGTGCCATACAGCTTTACTAAAGCATATTACAGTAGTTTGTAAGTACATTCATATGCATTCTTTAAGCTGCATGGGAAAAAGGGAGTGCTTCCTTTTAGGAGAAGCTGCAGCTCAGAGCCGAATACATGGACCTAACATATCTCTTGCAAATCTAGGAGCTGGGGAAGAGAATGGGGAAACGCCAAATGCATTGAGGAGGGATTCTGCTTTCTGATGATAACTATTAAGCTGATCTTCTTTTATGTACTGTGTAAAGAAAGTGGGATGTAATAATAGACTGATATACAGTGAACTCCATGTCACTCTGCTCTTTCTCTGGGCTGCAGGAGCGATATTCAGCCACGCCCACTCTCCACCCTATTCCCATCTTTATTGGTAGCAAATCCCTCCCCTGCTTAGGTATGCTGAAAACTAATTGGAGATGGACTTACCCTACCTGTATGCTGTATCCACTAAGGGTCCTGTTTCTTCAGCACCCAATAGGCACCTGCCCTCCACTCCGTAAGTAGCACGCAGCCACACTCTCTAACACTATATACAAACACACACTCACGCTAACATCATACACACACACTTACTTTAACACCATACATACACACTCATGCTAACGCCATACACTGATATGCACACACTTACTATGGGGGTTGTGCCACCTTAATCAGAAACCTCCCATGTAACCTGCTTGTTGAGCAATGGTGACTGGGAGGGCTAATCGCCCAAGAAGGCAATTTGCCCTTCAGCTTTGCAGCAAGAGGACTGCTGGACCTGCCACCGTAGTTGGCCTATATCAGACTGTGTTGCTGGTCATCAACAGTACAAGCTAGATGTATCATTATTATAATAATAACAATGAAAATTAGTGAATGAGTACAAGGACCTCAGCACCTCATTGGCATTTCAATCTCTGATACAGTGGTCATAACATATAATGGTGTCGGAAGCCAATATTTCTGTGAAAGTAAAATCAATATGCGCCAGCAGCAAGTTACAAAAAATAAAATAAGACAAAATTGGCAGGTTAGCAATAGGTTCACCAACCTGCTAAACCTGATGGATTTCTATGCCAGAACCCACAATGCAGCCTATTCATAATAACCCACAAAATACCACCAGTTGTCATCAGGCAGTATTGAAAAAGTGTAAAAATGGTGCGGCTGCCCTAAAACATGTCAATCTGTCAGTGGCACTAAAGAGCAGAATCACAAGCTGGATGAAACAGTAAGGGCATGGCCGGACAAGTTTGATATGTTTCCTTGATTATTTATGCTCACACATCTTAGAGACAGAAGGCAGCTGAGGGGTATCTACATCAAACAGATATGCTAATATTGGAGTAAAATAAATGATGACTCAATAACCATACTTTTTTCAAAGTCGCCTTTTAGAAATACATAGCGAATAAAATGTATCATAGCATAATATTTATAGTAAATATATGTATATGTATATATATATATATATATACATATGCGAGACAGATCAGAAATGCATTAAATAAATAATGTTACATGCAAAGAAAGTAAAGAGAATATCTTAACAACACCGAAACAGTTAACATCTTCTAGATTTCATCTAGAGTAATATATAACCGTTTAATTAAGTGCTTGTAATTTTGCTCATCTGTTTAAATCAATGGGAGCTCTTTCTGTGCATGCACGTAGGGGATCTCATTAAACCCCCTTGGAAATGCAGCCAGCACTGGAGCTGTGCACTTGCACTGCTGAGCCTCTACTGCAAAGAAAATAACTGGGTTAGTGCCATTTTCTAAACAGGTGATACAATCGATAGAACACATTGCCTGCAAGAAAAAGAGAAGACAAGGGGTACATTTCTTAAGAGACATGAATGCATATTAAAGTACTTACTTTCATATGCGTTTATGTTTCTTAAAGGTGCTTGGAGCAATAAACTGTCCCTTTAGGTAATACATTTGTAATGTTGGGGTTGGGGGTTAAAACAACACCAGGATATGATTAGTAGTATATTACACAGACATATCGTATGCATTGGCCTCTGATGAATAGCTCTGCCAAAGGCCTGCAATGTGATTAAAAGAACAGTCAAACTCATTAATGTATGTATCTGTATGTGTTATTTTTCTGGGCCGCAGCGAGGTGAGTGCATGCGATGTATGGCATGCACAGCAGCGAGGCAGCAAAGGAGCATAGGAGAGAGGGGCGCCGTGAAAAAGTTTTCAGCAACCGCTCGGCACATTTCTGTCTCCTTTGTTAACATCATAAAAATGGAATTTGCTGATCTGTGATGAATCAATGTTCATATTCTGATGGGCCAACCTTTCATAGTTTCTTTTAGCTGGTTCTTGTATATACTTAAACTGGCCCTTAATAATGTATAATTCTTGGACACATCATTATTGGTGTAAAAACTAGGAAAGCTTAAACCAAGGCCTTAAAACGTGATATTAATGTACTGATGTGATATTGGGAGTTATGCTGTACCACCATCATTTTCTGGCTCAGTATATAGTTATGGGAGTTAGGATGGGGGAGCATCAAAAAGATTTTGGCACCCAGGCGTCAGTCACTTAGGCTCGGCCCTGGATATTTTATAATTATTTTAAGTCCCTCAGCCTCCTTCCTCCCTTGTCGAGGGTTTATATTATGCCAAAGGTACCAACTGGGTGCAACACATTCCCTATGTGTTGTGGTAGCTTCATCGCACCCACTGTCAGATAGTAACTGCCTTATTCACCTGGCACTAAGACTGTCCCTACGTAAAAAAGACACTGGGAATGTGTATTATTATCTTGGTTCAATTAATCTGGGAGTGTGATCTTCCCACACCCAGTTAATAGATTAATGTCTCCATAAATGTTTAACAAACAGGAAACACATAGGTTACATCAAGTAGAAAAAAAGAGAATGTGTGAACAAAAAATGCTACTTCTAGTACCCTATTGTATTGTAGTAAACACTTACATGCACAAACAAAAGTTTATTTTTTAATCACAGTGTACATGGAGTGAAAAACCCCTATTATATAATCCTCTAATCTCATATGCAAACAAAATTCTGTACAAAGTAATAAGTTTGTATATAACACATAATGCATGAATGCACAGAAGAGCCAAAGACTGCCAAGTTTAAACTATTTTCTTCCTAAAATAATGCCTGCTTTATTTTATATGCTTTACAAACCTGTCTTGAACACTTAGGCAACAGGTTTCTTTTAATTACATGTATTTGTGGAAATGAAATTTGTTCTCGCAATAATATGCTCCGGCGGCAATAGTCAAGACGTATTAGTGTGTTTTTTCTTAATTGAGATATATTTTTAACTAAGCAAAGCATACACGCGGAGTTTCCATTTGAAATGCAATTTGCTGTTGCTCGTGCTCACAAATATTTTGCTCGGCACCAACACTTAATTTAACAAGAGAGTTTATATAAGCATGACATTGAACTGGGACAGGGTCAAATGTGTAAAGCTTACAGCCAGACAAATAACACTTACAAAGGCGGACTGCAGCTGTGTATGTACATGGTTACAAACATTGGCACACACATTGTGTTGGGGCAAGACTAATAAAATATAATCCGTTGGCTAAAAAAGGATGCATGTGTCATACTCATAACCCCGACCAGAAGTTGTCCACTGAAACAAAGAACATCATACCCAAAAGACACTGGGTTGTCAGTGCATCAGTGGTCTACAGTCCTCAAGCTGGTGATGACATTATGTATGGGTAAGAAAGGGGTAAGGGTTTACCAGTGACCAGGAAACATCCTACAACTATCAAGAGAGGAACAGAGAGGAACCAGTTACTGTAAAGACTTGAATTGACCAGAAAGCAAGATATTAGGTAGACACTTTGAAGTGGTCATACAGCAGATATTCATGAAGAATCCCTCACCAGACCTATTCCAAATAACAGCAACACCTGGCTATGGTGTGGCAGAGACGGGCAACCAAAATACATATCCATAATTGAAGAGAACTACTTTAACAGGAGATCAATATAAAACGTAATGTTGTTGCATATCATTTTCCACCAACTCTTGACCTGCTAACACACTCAGGAGCATGATACCTACCACAAATACCTAATGCTAGCTAGAGGAACATGAAAAAGTCATGATCTCCTTCAATAATTCCTTTAAAAATGTATAATGCGGGACGTATGTCTCTCCAAGGAACAAATTAGCCAAACCAAATGTGGTGTCTGCTTTTAACAGTTGTAACCACTCACATGGTAGGCCATGCTGCCTGAAATGCTTCCCGCTTGGTGCAAATAAGTAAAGGTCTGACAGACAATCATGGGTCTGACACATTGATAATATTGTTTGTTGTGTGTAGGATCCGCAGACCTATTTTACATTTCCTTTTTCCACAGACCACACTATATCCATAGGGCACTGTTCTAATTCTTGTAAAAGTTATACTCAAACATATGTACCCATATGATAGTGAATGATCAAATGAATCATTTTTAGAGACATGCAAACTAGGCTTGGCCTCCCTGTTTTGTAATTAGGATCCAGCAGCAGTGTTACAAAATCCGCTTTCCTGCATGCCAAAGATAACGGAGAATCCCTCTCAAACAAGCGGTCATGGCTTTAAGTGATTGATACCCCATAGAGGGGCAGTAATACTAAAAATGAAAATCTTTATTTGCTGCAGTTCTCATGCTGAGCAATCTCATTTTGCTCAGCATGTAGCTGCCACCGATTTAATATATTCCCTCCTACTGAAACAGGCATTCTGGAAAAAATTATTTGGTGGCAAAATACATTCAATATTGAACGGTCACTTCATTTACATAGCTGTCATCTCTAGGCACTTCTACAGAAAAATTACATATTTATTTGTACAGGAAGGAAGAACACATTAAGGGGAAATATACCTTTTGCGAAAAGAAGGAACTCAGATACAAAACAAATGTTACTGCTGGGGTTAATAGACCTTTGAAAGCCTAACTTAATCAAGATCTCTCTACATAAGTTACTAAGGTTCCATTGTTACTCTGTATGAAAAGTTCAGGACATACTGGGATTGCATTTATAAAGCTTAATCCTGTGGCAAAGTGGTAATGGAAGAGCAATAAGAAATATATAGGTTTAAACATATGGAACTTACCTCTAGACTCTGCTCTTAATATATTTTCCTGATAGACATGATTTATTTGGTTAAGAAGCTTCATTTCAGCATAGATGTAGTTTGGCCCATGGGCCACACAAATGAGTTTGGGAACCTTTTAGAAAATTGATTTTGGATCATTTGTTGAGTTTTTAGTTTGCTTCCTATGGATCAGTGTAAAACGGAACTAGTATAGCCTGAACTTGATGGACATGTGTGCTTGTTGAGCCTCAAATGACATGAGCCACGTGTATTAACAACTTTGATGTTATGCTGCTGTCTTCATTTTCTACAGAAATCAAATCCTATAACTCCAAAGTTCTCAATGACAAATTATTTCAGTGCATAACTAATTACATCATATAGTTTGAGTGATAAATTTCTAAATATTGGATATTTTAGCTGTAGATGCGTGTTCCTCATATGTTGCTGGGGGTGGTTGTACTTTGCATTTCATTAAATTAGAAGTGTCATGTCTTGACACTAAGTGTGTTCCTTAGATTAAGTTTTTTTTACTGCTATGCCACCTCTATGCCTTAAAAAGACCACTGTGATTGTACTATTTCTCTCTTTGCTTTTGTAACACATGGTAAGGGTATACCTCTAAAACAGTAACAAATGTAGATCACTGTGAAAAGTAACTTCATGTTTTCAAAACCAGATTTATCATACACTATATGGACAATTGGGACACCTGACCATTACACCAACAGGGACTCTAATTACATTAATATGTAGTTGATCCCCCCTTTCCTGCTATAACAGACTTCCACTCTTCTGGGAAGCCTTTCCACATAATTTTGGGGTGTTTACGTGGACATTTTTGCCCATTCATCCAGTAGAACATTTATGAGGTCAGGCATGGATGTTGGACGAGAAGGCCTGGCTCGCAATTTCGGTTCCAGTTTATCCCAAATGAGTTCGAAAAGGTTGAGGTTCAGGGCTCTATGCAGAGAGTCAAGTTCTTCCACACAAAACTCTTCCAACATTGTCTTTATGGACCTGGCTTTGTGCACCGGGGCACAGCCTTCCCAAAACTGTTCCCACAAAGTTGGAAGCCTAGCATTGTCCAAAAATGTCTTGGTATGTCCCCTTTAGCATGGACAATGCTAGGCTTCCAACTTTGTTTGAACAGTTTGAGGAAGATCCTTTTCTATTCCAACATGAGTTGAGTGAAAGCAATTATAGCTGCAAAGGTGGGACCAACTACATATTAATCTCTATGTATTAAGAATGCAATTTCATAAAAGTCCCTGTTGGTGTAATGGTCAGGTGTCCCGATACGTTAGTCCATATACTGTATATTATGAAATGTATGCTAGTACAATAATGTATATAAACAAATTTTACACAGCTGATATGGTATTTTACTAGTCGCTACTCAACAAAAATCAGTTAGGTAGCTCACTGGCACCAGCTCAAACTATTGAGCCATGGGCGGTGGATGTAACCCTGTTTAAAGAGTTTGTACTAACCCTGGGTCCCCCAAGGCAGCCCACCCCTAAATGTAATCTTTAATGTTTGGCTTAAGTATATTTTCAAGTTAATTGACAGGTTAACAAGCACTATGGGGATGTTCAGATGTTTCAAAACACATTGGAGGGCTAATTGATGTATACGGTGGATCTATAATATTATGAAATTAAGACATGGGGTTAAAAAAAAAGGAACACAACCAACATTTTTCTTTTGCTGAAGTTATTACTGATTTCAGCTCCTACTAATTACTAGTTACAGCCTGCCTTGTGGACAAGGACAGGCTAATTGAGCAATGATTCAAACTTTGTTTGCAATTAATGCACATATTCATTATAAAACTTGTCACTGTCCTCTCTGTTAGTGAAATATGTATGTCTTTTTATTAATATGCTGGCAGACACTATATCATCTGCATTTAAACATCCTTAGTGGAGTGTTCTTACTCAACCAAATTGATTCGGGCTCAGATGATACAAATTGGCTCTTAACTGCATTTTATTCAATACTATAGTGTTCTAAAGTAGCGCATGTACAACTAAAGTCAAAATGGCAGATTGAATTACATATCATTTTGTTGGTACCAAACCAGATTTTAACATTCTTTGAGATTAATACCCTTCCACAAGATCAAGTTATTTCATATTTTAAAGCACTTCACTGAAAATATCTAGCCATAAAAACTGTTCATTCACAAGCACATAAGCGTATTATCTACCACATCTTTAGAACATTTAAACATCATATTTTGTCAACATGCCCGAATGATCTCGAGTATAAAATGCAAAAAGTAGTAAAATGTAGAAAATAAAAGACACAAAGAAGACAAGAATTTTTTTTTTTATGTTAGAATTCATTTCCAGATAAAACTTAACTTCCACACACTAAAAAAAAAAAAGCTATAGTGATTTATGTACCGGTGATTGTTAACAGGCTGTTAAGTTAGACAGCCAAGAGCAGAATCAGATTAATAGCTGTCATTGTTATTATCTCTAAACCATGTCAAAAACATAAGCGCGCAAATCAACAGAGGGTTTCTCTCAGGTTGAGTGAAAGGTATTTTCCTTTTCACATCAATCAACAGTTCTTTTGTTTTTGTTACCGTTACATATATATAAATATATACACTGTATATATTTTTTTTATTTCACGCCTCCAAAGTACTGGATTAGTCCTGTTATCCCTCTGTTACCAACTCGTGTGTCTCAGATATCCACAGCAATAAAGCTTGCAAGTATATATGTTTAAAGGGACACTCCAGCCATTATATCCATCTTAATGCATATAAAGCTGATTGGTCCCTTCATGTGGTGCCCTTTACAAATGCATGGAGGGATTATCCTCCATATGCATATCCCCTCCGATACTTAGCTCGTAGGAGATGTGCATACCTGGGATGCGCTGCTCTTCCGGTTCTCCGTGTCAAGACCCGAATCCTCAGGGTCGTGCGGTCTTCACACGCTTCGCTCCCCGCCCATTTTTCCTGTAAATGTGGGTGTTTCCCACTTCCGTCAGCAGGAACACCCACCGATGTCAGCGGGAACGCCCACCCACATTAGCGGGAACGCCCACCGATGTCAGCGGGAACGCCCACCGATGTCAGCGGGAACGCCCACCGATGTCAACGGGAATGCCCACCGACGTCAGCGGGACCGCCTGCTGACGTCAGCGTGCAGTCCGGGCCGCGTCCCACAAGGGAAGGAAGTAGTTCCCCGGTATGGAGATGTGGGATCTATATACTCACGGCCAGACAGCTCCAACTCAACCGCACATGCGCAGAAAGCTTGTCTATTGATTTTCGAGTTTTCTTTTCCTTGCAATATGGAATTCCTTCCTACACGATGGTAGCTACAATTTTTTTGCTTTTATTTAGCATTGTTTTTGGGGGGAAGAAAACAACACCTTTGATGTCTAAGTAGCACAAAAAAAAAAGAAATGGTTCGCATCCATTTTTAACTCTTTATGTGCCAGGAGAGGAACAATGCGTTCCAGTAGAATCTTGGAAAGAATACTGTTATATGATTAGCTCATGTTGATAAAACATCTAGAGACTAATTAATTATAACTGATAGAAAACACAAAATGAGCAATGTATTATTAACTTAAGGCTTATTATCTTGACACTACGGTTGGAAGCTTTAAATATTTCTTTAGTCCAATATACTAGCAATATATACAGGATACACAGACAATTTTAGATTGTGTTTTCGTCTTCGACG
The DNA here is from genome assembly GCA_009364415.1 of Spea multiplicata. NCBI lineage: Eukaryota > Metazoa > Chordata > Amphibia > Anura > Pelobatidae > Spea > Spea multiplicata. The sequence goes on along the minus strand of VKOC01046589.1, from coordinate 141,881 downwards.
ACCAGAGGCAGACGCGTTGCGCGTTCCAACCCTCGGGTCTAGAACATGATTAAATGCAGTACCATTGTCAAACGAACGTGAGGATTAAGATATAAATTAGAAATGCATACAGATTTGCAGCTCATTATAGCACATCATTCTTTTCGTGTTCTTGATGTATTATCTGTGCGTTCCAAGAGGAATATTCCAACGGATAACACTTGCTTTTTGCTATCCTAAGCATCGTAAGATGCAGAGACATAGACGGAAAGACAAAAACAATGATGTAATCCATATGCCTTCTCCATCCTAAAATTCTCCAGATTCTCCCTTCATATGACAGGCGTTCCTAAGGAAACAAAAGCCCTCCCGTTATCTCCATAGGAACCAATTCAAGACATCTATTTTGAGTAAAGCGGCGTATTAGAGTCTCTTCTCAATAGGGCGCCACAGAGAACCTTTGCAGACTCCAGCCGTTACTGTGCACCCTTATTACCTCAATCACCTCATTATAGAAATCAATTGTCTTCCACTTCACTTCCCTCTGAGACATTAGGTTTGAATGACATCTTCAGTGGTGTCTGTTTGCTGCCTATTATTCAGATAGAAACACATTGCCATACATATCATCCATTGATAAAAAACACAGTATGTTCTTTAGTTATAGCAAGTACAATTAAAGTAGATTAAATCGACATCATAAATGCATACTTATGGATTCCAAAGAAGAAAATTACTGCTACTTTTCTTTGTGGCTCATTAAAAACTAAGTAATAATTTATATCTTATATGAGTCTTAAGAAAGTTTTTATATATATTTAACCTTGGTAAAAAGGAGTCATCTGATGGGCAGAGAATGGGGCATGATAACAGCTAGATAGGGCTAAAATGCTCTGTCCATACCAATGGTTGGTCAGCAGCCTCATGTGTAGTGTCGGTGGGGCTACCATTTTACCATGCTTAAAGTTACCCAGTACCTAATGCTGTTTACGTGAAATTATAATCCATCCGGTTTCTTTGTGGTTTTTAGCTAGCCATTAAGGTCACAAAACCCATGTGGGAAGAGTCTAATAAGGGTCCATGTTTTCTACAGGGGGGCAAAAAATACCCAAGCATCATAATGTATATCTACCCTTCAAAAGCTTGGGGTCACTTATCTGGTTTTTGTTTTTTTTTTTAAAAAAAAAGTGAATTTCTAGCTGTTAATTGCAAAAGGGTTTTCTAATGATCAATTAGTCTTTAAACTTTGATTGGCAAACACAACGTGCCACTGGAACACAGGGGTGATGGCTGCTGATAAAGGGCCTCTGTACGCCTATGAAGATGGTAGTGGTTTCCAGCTACAATAGTCATTTACAACATCAACTGTCTGCGCTGTATTTCTGATCCATTTCTTCTTATCTTAATGTGCAAAATGTGCTATTCTTTTAAAAACAAGGGCATCTCTAAGAGACCCCAAACATTTGAATGGGAATATATATGAATAAGTAGAGGCCGTGACAGCACAAAAGCGGCACTGATTGCAGGCGAATCACATAGGGGCTTTCCTAAGTGCTTGCTGCTACCTAAGGGCAGCTCTGTCAGGAAATGTTTTTGGGGGGGCACCCTTGTCTATGATGAAATCTTGCATCTGTTTTCCTTGGCATCCTGACAACAAAGGAAAAACTGATTTCTACTGTTAACCCTTCACATGCATCAAGGCAGAGCAACCCACAATTAGCACTAAGTATTTTGCTTTTCTATCAGTGCGCTGGGTTAATCACACTTCAGTTGGCAGCAATATGGCTGCCTCCACCGCTGATAATAGAATTAAACAGCACTGCTGCACCTGAAATTACACAGCTGAACCCAATAATAAAAGCGCTAACTCCAAGTTTCCATCAATTAACCCTCTCCTCAAAAAACAAAAATATATATTTTTAAAGCTTTTCTGAACAGCCATTTACTCCAGTGCAATATAAAGGTATCAAGAGCTCAACAATAACATCAATCCATTAAAACTATGAAAACAAGGGTGATAATACATTTTCCATTCAGTCGGCTATGCTTTTCTGTGCGTGATTGGACACAAATCTGAGCGGTTGTTGGGAAAATTACTTTTTTTTTTTTTTTAAACCAGAGAACACTAATGCATTTTACACAGTGTTCCGTAATCATTCAGCTGATAAAAGCCGCCGTTGATTGTGTCCTTTGCAGGCTGCAATGTGGCATCTTTTAGATAGCAGGAGAGCTGCATTAAAGAACCACTAGCTTTCAATTCATGCCTCCTCTTCTTTCATGTACTAGGAATGTTATGAATATAAAATAACCACATATGTAACATCATTTTACCAAATGCATCAGTTATTCACAAACTTTATGCAAGTGAAAATAATATACGGTGACAACAAACTCCAAGACACAGATATCAACGCTCTGATATCAACTTTACCTGACATGCAATATTCACTAGCTCAGATATAACCTCATATCAGTTCCCCAACCCTTTTAGTTATTTGACTGCAAATAGACAAAGAAAGAATAAAACCCCAGACACAAAATATTTAAAATACTTTGCGTATTTCCATTATAACTAAATATAATCGATGTTTGTATGTTTGGAGAAGTTGACCTATATAACACATTGAGCTGGTAGGGGGTACTACCATGAGGTTCTTACTTATGTTAGCCAGCAAATGCATGCAGGCACTAAGAATTCTGTGACCAGCCCTGTTCAATGCCAGCTTGTAGGGCGCATGCCTGGTCTTATTAAACAAAACTACATTTTTGTGGCTTTGTTATACAACTCTAAGGCAAACCTGGGAACTCTCCAGGTCACCACCGGAAAACTCTGGGTTGCGAGAACGTGTTGTGACACTCTCCACTCCCCCTTAAACAGTGGTTTGTCCCGTGACGTCAGCGGGAACACCTGTGATGTAAGCGGGACTGCCGCTATAAGGTTTCCAGACTCCAGCTTTAAATACATTTTACACAATATGTATATATAAGCTGTACCTATCTTATTATGCAAAATAATAAAATAGTGGCTATAAAACACCATGCCAAATATAGGTTCCGAGGCCTAAAGTTCCGAGCACCATAAAGTACTGCTCACAGCCGTCTCCTGACCTTGACGCCTCTGGCTCCTTGTATCCTTGGCATCTTTAGCTTTTTGATGATCCACTCCTGATATCTATAAAGCACCAGCCCTGAATCCATTTTCTTTCTATCTGCCTGCACTCATCTAGCCTATAACAACTCTCCCCTTAGGATATGCAACAATATAGTAATGTTTTATCATATGCATGACAGAAAAAAAAAACTTTTTTTTTTAAATCGCAAAATGTAAACAACACTGCTAGACGTTGGAAAAAAGATTATTATAATTTAAATGGTGATTAAGTCCCTAAGTACAAAGGATAGTTTTATGAAACTGCAAAAATGAGCCCTATTATATGAAAAATGATGTATGTGGAGCAGCCATCTGGGTCTGGAATCAGAGGTCTGCAAGGTCCGATGAAGGTCTGTGCAGCGGCCGACACAGATTTTTCCACTAGCAATACTACATTTACAGTTTCAGCACCACCTGAATAAGATCTAGAGTGTCAATGTCTATTCCAGCAATCGTAGACCTTCACTGAATCAGGGATAAAGGAGGCTTTAGAGTAGGTCTTGCATTTCATAAACTCACTGCATTGGTAAAAAGTGATAATAGGGATTTAATGATGGTTACTGAGACCTAGTACAATGTCCAACATGATCTGGATGTTGATGGCAGAAAATGAGGGGTTTTCCTTTATGTAGAAAATATTTAAAAGGTTAATCTTATACAAAGTAATCAGGCGAACATAGAGACAGTTTGGGTAACTTTAGAGTTTGGTGGCAAAGTGGTTGTTCCCATTGGTGTGATATAGAGACCCCTTGGACATGCAGAGGAGCTCGACTATCTGCTAGTTGACAAAATGAGTAAGATATCAATGTAAGGTGAAGTTCTTTAATCTCACTGATGTAGACTGGAAAAACCATACAGCTAGGTCAGTCAGGAGTAGAGGCAGCCTAAATTCCTTACAGGGACTGCAATTTATAGGGGAGCCAAGATGGAGGCTATGCTGGATTTAGTGCTTGTTGGAAAAGAAGCTAACTTTTAGAAACTATAAACAGACTCGAAATTAGGAAGGTGGGAGCAAATACAAAGCTGAGCTTGGGGAGGCAAAGTGCATCATTAGATGCACCAAAACAAACACAGAGGAGACATTTTCCAGGTTAACAAAAAAAGATGAAACAAACTTAGTGAAAGAAGAAAACATTAACCAGGAATAAGTAAACTAAATAAAAATTAAGTGGATTATATAAATGACTAAGAAAGATGAAGGTGAGGGACCCTTGTTAGCAAAGAGAAATAGAGTGACATGTAAAATGGGTGTGTTTACAGAAAAAGTTCTACTTGAACTCTCCAACGTAAAAACAGACAAGTCCATGGTTCTCAATTGGATACACCCAAAGATTTTAAAAGAGCTTCCAAGTGTCCTATTAGCAGATGTAGTACAATACTCGAAGCTAAACGAGCGGATGCACGTCCGGAGAAAGCCGAAATAAGTGCAACAATCAACGTCCAAAATTTTCTTTGAAAACTTTATTTGCGTCCTTGGACAGCAACAGTGAAAACCCTGGACAGGATCAGACGTCACGCTTGACGCGTTTCACACTTCCGTGCTTAATCCCAAGAAGCCTGACTTTCCGTTTTAGTCAACTATTGTTCTAATGTGTTTTATAAATGTGGAAAAGGGGATAGGGTTAGTGCAAAATGATTATATTCTGATCAAAAACCAGCCTCATTGAATTATATATATATATATATATATAACAACGTTTCCATATGCTCCTCATAGTACATATATTTATCCACCTAAATATAAGCATTCATATTTTATCTGTGATAGAAAGCTGACGTTTTCTAGCTAGTGCTAGATTAAATTAGAGAAACCACTTTCACGTTGAACGAGAGAATGACACAGCAGAATGTGTAATCTAATGAAAACGGGAAAAGAAAACAATAATTAATCAAAAAGACTTTAAGTATTTCTTTATAACTGATGCCTTCAAGAAATAATTATATATTAAAAAGGATAATTAGTAGAAAAAACAAAATTGATTATACGTCTCCAGCATGATTTATTCTCGGACAATTTAGAGCAATTATTTATGATGGCGTTGATTGTAGATATATGCTGGAAAATTATAATTAAGCTTTAATGTTGATACAGTGTGCTCAACTAATTACAGTCATGGTTACAGAAAACAATTGATCATAGCATGCAAACAGCGATAGCTTTAATTTATTTAACACTTCACTATTTTACTCTATAATAATTCACACAGAAAATGATGAATACTTGGTGCATTAATAAAGGTGACCACTCCACACAGAATCCTTTCTGCTAACAGGCTGTGGTTACTTTTACACCGTAGATAATAATGACATACTATACAAGTTAAACTGTATATCCTACGACACATTTCGTACACATTCTATACAAGGCAGCACTGAGCCAATGTCACCTAAAGCTATTATTGAGTCTGATTACCAGTTGCTGTTACGTCTACTTTAAGACGATGTTTAAATTGAGGCACAGACTGATTATTATACAGATAAAAAAGAGGTAACAGATATGAGATAACCAATAATAGTTAATAAGATGCTATGGTGAGAAACTCTTAAAAGTGCATATAGTATTCATTGTGGGAAGTTTCCAGGTTTGACCCGCAGTCTCAGAGTGGCGCACTGCTTCCCAGGTTCTCTGGGTCACTTTCCTGTTTCTCTGAGCAGGAAAGCAGAGTTTGGGGCTGCCCACTCTCAAACCAATTTACCCTAACTAACCTCCAGCCCACACTATGCGTGGCTAAGCCCCATCTCACAGATAGCTAGGTCTGCCTACTCATTAAGCCATACCCCCAGAAGAGCGAGAGCCCTGGGCGGTCTACCCAGCGGAGTTCCCTTGTTTGTTAATATTATATAAAAAACATAGTCTTAAAACAAATGATAATACTTATGTACTCTTCGTGCAGTAATGAAAGTGAACCACACAACAGCAAAACTCTCTACTTTCTATGAAACTCTAATCAGAATGATTGAGACCTCATCCGAACTTTACGACTTCTGCGATTTGCAACTCATAGAAGCATTTTATTTTCAAAATGTTACTAGTTTATGTGTATGATAAGAAGCATAAGCTAAACAATCCATAAGTACAATTCAAATGAAATTTGGATGAGGACTGCAGTTAAAATACACTCTGTATAATGATTTTCATTAAAAATGCTCGAATTCCCACGCTACAAAATCTAATTTATAAAACAAAAGCGTGCCCATGGATTGCAAAAACACACTCTGCACACGCCAATCCATTGTTAATTTGAATACATTAAAAGGTACTAGATAAAATATATAATCTGGTTAAAAGATGTAAATGATTGTCAAAACGAGTCTACTTGTCTTAAGCCTACTGCATCAAATGAGTGTTTTAATAGCAGAAATATTATTATAATATTCACTGATCAGGATATAAATAATTCTCAACTGTCATATTGCTTAAGTAATTGCAAGAAAGCCAAGTGCCCTACATGACACACTCACAATCCAGCAGCAGGAGTGCAGGGATTAATATTTATTAACTTTTAAACTGTCTAACATTCTAACATAGCTTTGTCATTTTCATTTGTGTGATTGAAATGGGAAAAATGACAGTCGGCAGCATATATTTAAAATCACTATGTGTTGGTAGACGTTTTCGTGACACGTTTAACACTTTATTGCAACCTCAGAAGCGCGCTTAACCTTTCTGCTACTGATAATTTCAGTTATGAATGGATATAGCCATTGCCAACAGTATCTTCTAAAATGAGGTTATTAAAACGGGAGATTGTCATGGCGCTGGCACGAACGAGATAAAAGCTGTTATCTAATTAAGTGCCAATTATTAGGAATAAAATAAGAATGGCAAGGTGACCACAGATAGTTCTTTTCTATTAAAACTTACCATGGCTGTAACATGTTCTAATTTATTTAGGAGGCATTTCTAGTTGCCCGTTAAGGCTAGGGAAAAGATGCTTAAGTAAAAAAAATTAAAAAAAGAACTCAGGTATGAAATGTTCAACAACGTCCAACGGAGGGACAATTATAGAAGAAAATTGCGGCCATTTCTGTGTTTATCTAGATCACACTAACCCGCAGAGACAACCCCAAAGGGACTAGAATGCAATCACACGCATGACAATCTGGAAATCCCAGAATTATTGTATCGTAAAGCTATGATGAGTGCTTCAGCTTTCTCTTACATTTTTAATCATGGATCAGGAAAGATTGCAAATACCCACCGTAGTAAGAGATCAGTGTTTATTTATATATAAATGGTTTCGCTGTAATAGGTTTATTACAAACTATGTAGCAGAAATATTTTCTCAATTATACTTTAGCTTAATAAGAAATGTTTTTGCTGCCACAACATTTTTGTCATGTATTACAGTACTGTGCAAGAACTATTATTATAAAGTTATTTTTAAGGAAAATGGCACCATAGGATAATTTCAAACAAAAGAATGATTTGTGAGTACAATTTTTTGAACCTTTGAGTTGTTCAGTATATTTTATTCAGCAAATAAATATGCTTGGTTTGCGGTGTTTGTGCTCTCCCTTTCTTAACACAACCTCTAAAAAAATCCACAAAGTCTTGCATTTCACAGACTGACAGGCGACATGTTCCCAATGGCAAACACACAGAGGGCAGAGGACTACTGTGATGGTTTGCTCAAAGGATCTAGCTGCTAATACTGCATATCGTGTTTTAGATACTAATTAGCATGTGATAGGTTCTTCCATACGAATATTATTGTTGTGTATTTATTTGTGGCTGTCAGGCTTATTGACTAGAAGTCAAATTGAATTGAAATAGCAGTCGAGTGACTGAGGAAAATTTGAGAAACATCTGCAGTAACTTGTAGATTCACTAAAGTCATTCGTTTACAAGAGGTTCAACTGAATTGAGTTGGCTATCAAGTTCAAATCAACTTGCCTCCTTAGAAGTGAGTTAACCCAGAACTTGTCAAACTCTTGGTAAATTAAACAGACTTACTCAACTTAGCCTTTGTAGAACTTATCTAAATAGTGCTCAGTCACAACAGTTGTAATACTTTACAGTTATGACTCAACTCAACAGTATCTCAACTTTTAGTAAGCAAGTTTGTTCAAGTTTGGTGTGTTGAGTGACGTGAAGTTATAAGTAGTTAGTATCATACATGGACAGATGCTTAATTTATGACTACAGCTCACGTAAAGCCATCAGAATTTCGGTAGACTTTTACTGCCTCAATCCCTGGCAAATTTCCTCTATGAGAAGAGCCACATTGGCAAATCTGAGAACCTCTCAGGGTGAGCTATATGAAGAGCTCCCTCTTCTGGGCTCCCTCTTCAAGGAGGCATGGCTAGCCATATACTGGATCAGGTTAGCCACAGCCTCTAGCAGACAGAGATGTAAGAGTGGAACTGGACAGTAAGTAGGCATTGCCAAATACCACTTTGACTGGAGAAAGAAAAAACTTACCTGGAGACATGCAGAAGCAAATCTTCACCCAGAGGCTCCAGGTCAGACACAGTTATGCGCATTGGCAATTTAAATATTATCGTGAAATTTGTATTTTAGAGGACTATATTATAGGACTGTGATTTTGGTGTGTCTTGCTGCATGTCACTGACATATATGGCTTTAAGGGTTAAGGAATTAGAGTTGTGGTATATATATATATATATATATATATATATAATATATATTATATATTATATATATATATATATATATGCTAGTGCCACTACTAGAGTTAAATGTATTGGATTTAACTAATTATGGTGATGTTAAAATAATATGTGATAAATGGGGTGATAAATATAAGGCTTGCTTGACTAGAACATATCTATGAGATATCTTTGATATATTCCTCCACTTAGAAATAGTCTTCAATCACATTACAAGATCTTCACTTATGCCAGTATGTTTTATAGGTCTGACTCCCCCGCACTGCATTGTTAATATTTTTAAGCCAAGACTGTCATTTATAGAGCACCATTTCTATTCTACAAACTGGAGATATAATACCTTTTGGAATATTAGTTTGTTTTTTTTCTTCACCATAATTTCTAATTTAAAGCTTGGCAGAATACTGTGTACCTGAACCTGCATCGCCAACCCACATCCAGCTATTACATTTTAAGATTTGTATGCTTGGATGGGCAAATAATATTAGTCAGTTCAAGGAGGCCAGGTCTGCAAACTGCAGAGCTCGCAGATGTAATAAGAGTAATCGTACACTTGAATAAACTGGGCTGATTAAAATGCCTTGATGTATGTTTACAGCAAACTATTTTAAAGCTTCTCTTGGAAACAAAACCTATCAATATCTAAACCAGAAAAAGCATGTAAAATGTGCTTCATTTGGTAGCCTGAATCCCACGTCCTAAATCACCATGCACTAGGCCAAATATAAAGCTTCTTCTGTGACTTCCAGACATTTGCCATCTCTTGGCTTTGTTAATATTCAAGCCAATTGGTTGAGAATTTACAAACGTGTGATACACAGAGATAACTTGGTGGGCTAACTTTAAGCTCTATCCATTAGTCTCTTATAAAACTAGTGGAATTGTTACCTAGAAGAGCCACTGGTACCTTATGTGCCTTATACAAGAACATCTCCAGCCCAAGTTAGTTGTGATTTGCAAACCCACATCCCAAATAAGCTAAATGATTGATCTCTTTCAACACAAGCTCTATGATCAGACATATAAATACCTGCTAATTCTTATGGTTTACCAAAAACCTGACAAACATATTCAGGAACCCTCTGAGTTTGATTTAGAGTCTCTAGGCGAAGCCCTTTCTTCATTCTCTGGACAGGAGACCATAAATTGGTAAGATATGGGTATTGATTACATGAAGCTGTATTATAAAAATAAAGAGTACAAATTGAAGCTCGGTGCAAGAATAAACCTGAAGTATGATAAGTACTTTGTCAATGCCTAGTAATAAACAATAACTTAGTTTAGTGTTTAGTGGGTTATTGAAATATATTTATATATAAAAAAAAACCTTATACATACTCATTATAGACCCTCTACAGACAAAAAAAAATATTTTGCCTGGGTAGCTGTTTGTTTTTATGTCGTGACAGTTTTATTTTATGAAGACTTTAAACCTTAATAAGGTCCAGATTTCAATTGCTAGCGTAATCATGAAGAATAAAATATATATACTTTCTCTATTATTGCTTAAGTTGTAATTGGCTTGTTAAATCATTCCCTAAATACACCGTGGGTATAAAACCAAGCAGAGAAGGCTTTATAGAAACCATCCCCGCATTATATATCTTTAAGACTTACAGAGGTGAGCAAGATTAGATGTGTATATCTTTTTGGCATCCAAAGGGTTATTAAATATAATTAAAGATTAAAACATGTTACAACCAAATATTTCCTTTCCAAGTGAATGTAGAATGTAGAGCTATCTTATAGCTGGCATGATTTCGGTTAAGGTATAGGTGGCAGAAAGATGATAAATTAAACCTTTTAATTAAATAAACAAAGTGCAGCTGCTCCTGCATGTGAGTTTGACTCCTCTACGCAACACAACAAGACACTACACAACTAATTGCAAGCACCACATCATGTTGTGTGGGTTGAGGTGAACTTTGTCACATTCTTGTGTAGAATATATCCACTCCAGCCATAAAGTACATAAGTACAGGGCCAGATTAGGGAATACTTTAAAGCCAGTGGCCACCAAATTACATACGTGTGGCCGCTGACTAAGTTGTGCAAGTATGGGGTGCCATGAGCCATCTATGGCCACCTAATCGTAAACCTGAAAAATCCATCTTTATCAGTGGAACCTGCAGTGACCAGTCGTAGTATCTGATGGGAGCCATCTAGACTTTTTGTGCAATTTTAGGTTGAGAGATCTCAAAGCCTAACACATATTTTAGTCTCATTGAAAACAACCTCAGGGAGCTGGAAAGTAAATGCGATGTCAACTTTGATTTTATTAATATATGCACCACCTTGGTGCTTTATTTAAGCTAGGAAAATGGGATCTTGCATACTAATCAAAGAAGTCACAGGACCATTAAAGTTTACACAATTGAGCACATTTACCTAGCATGCAATCATGTCCTCCAGGGCAACATAAAAAAAAACACACAAAAGTACTTGCCACACTGACTCTGCAGATGAGGTGTAGACTGTCATTACAGTCTTCCCTCCTGATCCGCTACACAAGCAGGGCGGGGGCAGAGCACAATACTATGCTGATCGCATAGTAAATAAATAGCGCTGGTCTGGCAAGTGACCTGAGACGGAGCCGGGCCGGCTTTATGTGCCCCCTCCTCTGTCACCACCCCTCTAGTCAGCATAGGACTTGCCAAGGTTCGAGTTGCCAAACGGCAGCCTCGAAACCGTAATGACTTGGAGAGGATCTGCAAAGAGGAGTGGGACAAAATCCCTCCTGAGATGTGTGGAAACCTGGTGGCCAACTACAAGAAATGTCTGACATCTGTGATTGCCAACAAGGGTTTTGCCACCAAGTACTAAGTCATGTTTTGCAAAGGCGTTAATTTTTTTTGTTATGTTGTCTCACTGTTCAAATAAACCCTTTAAACCTGAAATTTTAGACTGATCATGTCTTTGTCAGTGAGCAAACGTACAAAATCAGCAGGGGATCCAATAATTTTTTCCTTCACTGTACAGAAATAAATATACACTCATTCACACATACTCATTCATTCACTAATTCTCTCATACTCATTTATTCACTCATTCCCAAATTACCTCTTTATACATAGGACAGGAGAATGCTGCTGTCTTTCTCAGTAGGGTCAATTGCCCTGTTGCCCACCTGGTATGCCCATGGGTTAAAAACTCCAGTGGCATATTCTAGCCAGACCAACTGGCTAGTGCGTGGCAGCCTGTCTTCCATAAAAAAGGGAGCCAATCACCCTATTGGGCTATCAGGTTCCCTGTAGAGCCACTGCATACTGGGGTAGGTAAAATGGACATCACTGATCTCCTCAGCCAACCTATTAACACTACAGAGGACTGTGTTCAGTTGGCCTCCAGTTTTGCCCATCACAGGTTGTCTATAAAAGGCATATTTTGGCACTCAGCATTAAGGTCCATGAAGGGGTCTTATATTTGTTAAGAGAAATAATTATTTTAAGTATGACTAGCTGCCTTGGAACATATATATATATATAATATATATATATATATATATATATATGGAAGGCATTCAAAAATTAGAGCCTCACTCAAATAAACTGTACTTTTTTCATGGAAAATTAATGCATTTTAGTGGCATTGGTAAAAGTTCAAGCGTTCCATTGATTAAGGAAACATATCATCTTTTTCACTCAGACGCTAATCCATAGCGAGAGATTGTAAAATATGTAGGTGACAAAGTTCAAATGGATTTTCTGATGCACGTAGCATTCGGAACAAAACTAATAACATTACCACAGCATGTATAGTGTGAAGAATTAGAAAGTAACCAGCGGCTTTGATAGAAACTCTCAGAGGTAGAACTGTCTAATGAACAAGTGGGTTGCTGAACTCCCAGATGTTCTCATGACACAGCAGACTTAATGAAGGCCTTGAAAATACTCCCAAGCTAACAAGATGAAAAATAAACACAAAATCGCAGTAGCTTACATGAGAACAAGGATACTGTGTAGGCAGACGAGTGTCCAGCTGATTAATCTGTACCTACTTAAAAAATTCTGAAGCCTTTGCCACACCGACCTGTACATTGGAATTTAATATAAAAAAGGTGAACAGAAAAAGGATGCTGACAATTTAATGTAAACAAGCCCCAGTGCGCAGTGATAATTTACAGTAAATCTTATTGTGCGCCACAGCATGTCTCGAGCATAGATTCGCAACACGTTGTAGTTGTATAACCCTTTGAGCTCTTCTCAAAGGTTCGGGGGATGCTTTAGGACCCTTTATGGGTTTCTATGCAGTCCTGTAATGATGTTTTGGACCAGCCGGATACTTTATGTGTCAACCGTCCTGCGATAATAAAACACAGTAAACTGTAACCATTATCACAATAAGTTACAAAGTGTATCACATTAGTCATACAAGTATCTCCTTGTGCAGTGGAGCACTAGTAAAACACATAACCGAATAATCAATGTGTAACTAAACTTGAATTTGTAAAGAAAATGTGCAGCTACATTTTATTTGAATATAAGGGCATTTACTGCCAGTGAATTGTAATTACTTTGTATAATTGTTTAAAATGTAGCTTTTTATTTACAAATATATACATTTTATTTAAGTTGCCTAAAGCAGGTATATATAATAAAAAAGTACAACATTTGGTTTTTTAAGTGTTAGATGGCGAACCTATAAAGTGGGAAGAAAAAGACAAGTGAACCTTTTGGAATAACCAGCATTTATATATAAATTTTATTGTCTTAAAATATGATATTACCTTCGTTCAAGTTACAATAATGAACAAACATAATCAGTTTTCACTAATACCACATACATTATTGTATTGTTCTTGTCCACATCGAATACATAATTCAAACATTCACAGTGTTGGTTGGAAAAAGAATGCGAAACCCTAGGCTAATCAATTCAACAAAAGAACTTAGCAAACCTGGAGTCCAATCAATGAAGATTGGAGATGTGTTTTAGAGCTACTTTGACAAAAAAAAAAAACACTAGGGCTGCAACAACTAATCGATAAAATCGAATTTCATTATCGATTAGTTGAATCGATTTTATCAAATAGAAGACCTCAAATAGAGGCTGGATAATAACACTAAGATCCAGATCCCCCGCAGTGCTGCAGGGGACCTGGATCCTCCTCTCTGACAGCTGGTGGGCGTCTGTGCAAGTGTCCTCCACTTCCGCTGGGGCTTCTATGATGGAGCACCAGTGTGACATGACCTTCCGGTGGTCCACCATAGAAGCCCTGGCGGAAGTACCGGCCAGTACAGGAGAGGTTGTCTGCGCTCATTGCGCAATGTTCACCGGCTGCCAGAGAGGAGGGTCCCCCGCAGCGCTGCAGGAGACCTGCACCCTCCTCTCTGACAGCCGGTGGGCATCTGTGCGATGCACGCAGACATCCTCCGCTACTGCTGGCACTTGCACTGGGGCTTCTGTTATGGAGCACCAGCGTCACATGACCTATCGGTGCTCAGTCGTAGAAGCTCCAACGCAGAGGCTGCCCCTACTAGACACCAAGGAATCTGGAGCATGGGGGGTAAGTCTGGGGGGGTGGCATATCAGGGGCACAGTGGCATATAGGGGGTTATAGGGCATATCAGGGGGCATAGTGGCATATAGGGATATAAGGCATATTTGGGGGGGAGAGGGACATATTGGGGTTATAAGGCATATCAGGGAGGGCACAGTGGCATATAAAGGGTACAAGGCATATTCAGGGGGGAAGTGGCATATCAGGGGCTGAGTGGCATATCAGGCATGTAAGACATCTCAGAGGGCACTATGGCATATGGGGGGTATAAGGCATATCTGGGGATATAAGTTATATCTGGGGTGACAGGGTGGCATATCTGGGGATATAAGGCATATCTGGGGTGACAGGGTGGCATATCAGAGGGTACAGTGGCATATCAGGGGCTATAAGGCATGAAGGAGATATAAAGCATATCTGGGGAACGCAGAGTGACATATCTGGGGGTATAAGGCATACAAGGGGTTTAAGGCATATCTGGGAGGCAGTGTGGCAAGCTTTGGCTCAAATGTGCATTACTGGGAGGGCAGGTTGGGAAATAAAAACAAGAATAGCATTATTCTCAAAGATTTTTTATTCTCCTGTTTGTTTGTTAAAGTATTTTAAATAAATGAAAAATGTAAAAAAATGTATCTGGTTAATCCATTAATTGAAAAAATTATCGGCCAACTAATCGATTATGAAAATAATAATTAGTTGCAGTCCTAAAAAACGCTCAAGCATTTTTAGTTTGTTATTCTCAAGAAACATCTGCTGATGTGACCGGTGCCTCACAAAAAGAAAACTCGGGAGACCTATAATCAAAAATGTATTTAATTTAAATAAAGCTTTATTCGTTTGAATAAAGCTGACAATGATTACAAAGTAATCTCAAAGAGTTTACATATTCATCAGTCCACAGTTAGACACATTGTTTATAAATAGAGACGATTTAGTACTCCTTGTAGATGTGGGCATCCAGCCAAGATGATTCCAATGCATGAATGAAGTACTGAAGGAACCCTTGAGTAGCTTGAATGAATAATTTGAATTGGTTAATATCTCTGTTCATGTTTCTCCCATATGTAAAACACTGAACAGGCATGGAGTACATGGAAGAACGCCATGCGGGAGGCAACTGCTCTCCAGTATAACATTGCTGTTTGCCAAAGAGGAACTTGACACTCCACAACTAAGGTCGAATTGTTTGGGAAGAACATGCAGCACTATGTACGGCATAAAAGGGGCAGTGCATAACCACATGAAAGCATCATCCCAATGGTGAGGTATGGTGGAGGGAGCATCATGATCTAGGGCAACTTTGTTCTCTCAATACCTTAACAGTTTGCCATCATCGAGAAGAGAATGAATTTCCAAATTTATCAAGGTATCATACAAGATAATGACAGGGTGGTTGTCCTCTATCTGAAGCTCAGTAGACGTTGTGTAATATGGCAAGATAATGACCCGAAACATGAAAGTAAATGTACAACAGAATTGTTTAAAAAAAAAGACTTTTGGACCCAGACCGTAACCCATTAGAAAGCTGTGGAATGACCTCACGACATACCTTAGGAATATGGCTAAGCTTAAGGAAAATGGTCCAAATGAATGTTGCACAGGTCTCATGCTACTTGCTGGAAGTTATTGCTGCCAAAATTGGTTTGACAAATTATGAAATCCAAGGGATCACTTACTTTTTCCAGCAGCACTGTGACTGTTCAATGGGTTTGTTCAATAAAAACATGAAAGGTCATTGTGTGTAATTATCTTTTGTCTTTACTTTTGACTTAGATGTAGATCAGATCACGTTTTATGAATAATTCAGAAAGCTAGGTCATTTTAAAGGGTTTATTTACTTTTTTCTTGTCCATGAATACTCTTTTTTTTTCCGATGCCCTAAATAAACCATTTAAATATTATTTGTATCTGTTCTTGGTACTGGTGCTTTTTATAAGTTTTACTGATTCAATTCAGAGTTAAATTTGAGTCATTCATTTCTCACATGATTTGAATAAATGTTTTGATCATTCCAAAAATTAAGTGCACTTATTCTAAGCTTTTCAAGAGATTAGGCATTATTGTCAGTGCAGTTTTTTTGTGGAAAATTTTAGTGCCACACCAAAATGTTTCTCTTTTACAAACTATTTAAATATTTTGAGCTGGAGTGTTTTGTGTAGCACAGTACTACCACAAATATCGTCTTTTTCCTGTCTTAGTAGGACATTGCTGATTATTCCAACTGTGCAACTGAGCTGTGCAGGCTTCCAGCCTTTAAGCACTGGGTGAATATAAAGCATTGCAGCAAAAAGGTTTTGCCTGGGGGCTGAATTTCCTGCTCTAATGTGTCAGTGGAGCATCAAGGCCGCTCATCTGTTCTCTCTGATTTAGCCTCCTCTGGCGTGTTAGGTGGAGTAGCCACTAGGATGTATATTGTCTTCTAGGCTCCTTAAGAAAGAAAAGCTGATGTTGCTGGAATGTATTTCTAAACAGTGTAAACCCATTTCTGTTCCTGTCTTGTAAATGTGAGCTCTATCTGCCTGTCTCGCTTTAGAAAATACTCAAAAGTGTCATTTTTAATTCATTTCTGTTCGAGGCAACATCTCAGTACGTTATAAGCTTTCCTTTTAGATGAGGCGAAATGTGCAGCAGATTTCAAAACACTGCTTTTTCACAAATTCCTAATGCAATCAGCCCCAAAAATCTAGCGGCAAGTCATCTTCTTTGAAAGTCACATTTGATCCAAATTGAAGATTTTACCGGATTACCGTTAATACTGAAAAAGTCAACTATATACCAATGACTGACTTAAGTAAAGTGAAGATTTTGTTATTGAAAAATGTGCTATCAGGGAAGATCAGGGAAATGGCATGCTACGAAATTGCCCATATAATTGAACCCCTGACTCTGTGGTTACATGATGATTAGTCTGCAGTAAAGTACTAAGTAAGATTAAAAAGATTTGTCTTTTTGTACAAACTGCTATTTTCACCACTTGGTGAGACGGGTAAGCCTTACTAACATTTGTCTTGCCTATAGATACATGATTGTGTGTTGAGCTCTCTATGGTAATCAAGTGTATCAACATGATATAACTGGTTACCAAACCCCAACCTTTTCGTAGCATTGAGCATAAACCACTATCTATTACAATCTGCTGTTCCCGCTGTGGAATTCATAGACCTTCAAGAATGAACTCAACAGCCCATGAGAAGGCTTGTGGACACCACTGGTGCATATCAGGCATTTAGTGAAATGTCTACCATTAAGCTAAGTACAGTTGCTTAGGGAAGAACCTATCGTGCTATTAGTGTATTTTGAATGTTTGTCTTGTGTTTAAAACAGTGCTGTGTACTAGCATTGTCCAGAATCACCAGCAGACAGATGCACATTGCAAGAAGTAGGATGACCTAAATAAACAAGTGACTAGATTCTTCTACTATATAATTGAGGCCAAAATTAAAAAATTACACAGATATACTAGGTTTCCATGAATGATATTAGGAGGAAAAAAAAATATCTCTATACACATCATTAGCGCACAGTTTTATATTTTAGATTTATTTTGAAACGAAATGAAGGATTAAATTCAGCACTAATTAGATTAATTTTGTGTCGAAATGTTATATGCTTGAGAGATAACAGAAGCGCATAGAGGGATACTCGTAAAATGGTTTCATCGTATTACAGACTTAAGAGATACTTATTATTATTATTATTATTATTATTATCTTTTCTGATTCTATTACATAAAAAGAACCCACACTTATTAGGCAATTACATATGGATTCCTTGCTGCAAGGGCATTTTATCTGCCCCCAATACTATACTAAATGTTCTGCTGCATCTTCTCTTTCTGATAACACATATCTCTCTATTTACAGTTCCGCAAATATTCATTGCTTAACAACTGGTGAAAACATATGTTTATCTCTGATTTCTCTTAGCTGGCAACTATATAGATAGATCCAACTTCACTGTCACCCTTTAAATCCTGGTTCAAAGAGTACCTTCCAATTTGACAGTACATTATATAGCATCCTATTATAATGACACATTGAGATTCTTGAAAGACACTCTCCTCCTCGGCAATTAGCTTACACAATAAAAACTGGTTATCTAGTTGTTGACCTGCAAATCCTTGAGGCAACACAGCATTTCCTTAATTGTGTGAACACTTACAATACGGGATGAAAGTATTATTATAATCACTGTATAATACCATTCTTTATCAAGTTAAAATGATTAAATACACTTAGCAGGAAAGAATGACCTCTAATTTTCCTGTCTATGACAAATTCCTAACTAGAGTCCAGGATTTATCTATTAACATTGCCTGACATGCAACAAAATGATGGAAAGGTGCAATTTGCTGGTAGAGAGCCATGTAGATATCTAAAAGTGAGGAAGGGATCGGATAAGGTGATTAATTTGTGATGATAATACTACAAACCTGGAGGTTTAGAGCAGAAAAGAACCATCCGTGTTTCAATAAGACCTCAAATAGTATGAAGTCTTTGGCCTTTCCTTATGTTCAGGGTATGTTTGTGCTCATACCTGTGAACTTTCCATGTTTTCCCCAGAAATTCTAATATAACTAGATTAACAGACCTGCTAAAGGCAGAGACAGGTGGCTTCATTAAGTTACAACTTCATACCTTCTTCCAAAACAGGGTTGCCATGTCCCAGTGTGCCATAGCCACAAGAATGGAACAGGGTTCTAGTAACAGAGATTGCCTAACATGTTTTGCACCAAACATGGTACCTGTTCATATTTATGGAGCCCTATGCCATTCTTGTGCTATGAGTGCTATAATGCATCAGGGAAATAAAATAAAAAAATGTATGCATTGGTAGTGTGTGCTTTATGGAGGTATAACAGTGCAACCATTTTCCTCAGCATATCTGTGGTGTGTCCATTTGGAGCATCTGTTTAGTGGTGCACCGCCACACTATTGATGTCCTGGCTGTATCCCTAGCTTTCTTAACTCCTCTTACTGTATCAACCTCTAATGTTTCTGATGGAAGGCTGTTCCACTTATCCACCACCTTCTCAGTGAAGGACTACATTGTAATGGTTTCTAAACCACTGACCTTCAAGTTTAAGATTACAGTATTTTGTCTTAATTTGTCTCCTGTGAGTTTGTGGCTGTGCCATGAATGAAAACCAGTTTTCACAGGTGTCACATTACCACCTCTGAATTATAACTAAGACTAAGGTTGGGCTCTGAAATTTTCCTAAGCTTTTTCATCCACCAAATTTTCCACAATGTTTTAAATCAATATTCTTCAAGCTGTTTTTCCATGACCCAGTTCAGCAATATCACATACATTTACAACCCTATAGGTGAGGGAGGGTAGCTTTTCACACATGGGGCAAGCCCAACCAAACAGCACACTAATATCATGACACAAACCTGGATGACAGTAAGCAGGTTCATTTTATCTTTATTTATATTTCATTATCCCAGAAATCATTTGCACCAACAATTAAATGTTAAATGCTATCATACAGCATAGTTCCATGACCCCGAGATCCAATAATGGGTCCTAACCTCAAATTTGTAGAATCATCACAACTAAAATTGGACTGGTTAATTTAGGGTTAATATTTTCAATGCTCTCAAAGTTAGTAACCATTTAGCTCACGCACATTATTTTAACTGTATAAAGCAAGCTAAATACAATAACCTTAACATCTTTATTTGGACACTGTGTATTTTAATCTACACATATCATATAGAATTATTCAGTATTCTAAAATGTAATATGTAGAATTTTAAAATAATCTTTAATGAGATTACAAAAATAATTTTCAATTGTCCCTTACGATTTCAAAACTGAAAGAGCAAACAAGCAGGTAAAATATTCATGTTAAATGGCTATGGTGGTGATATTATACCGGTAATTGTTATTGTTACTGTTAATGATATAGGTAGCAAACCAAAAAAGTAGAAATATGAAGATGACCTTCATTCTAGGGAACATGTATTATTATTATATTATTATTATTATTATTATTATCATCATTATTATTTACATTAAACTGCATAAACTGCAGAAAGTTTAAAAATATACTGTGAACAAGCAAATTTTAATATCTGTTTGAGTAGCTGAGATTTCACCAATTCTTAAGGAATATTATCTTAACGGGTATGCAGTTTCCTAGACAACAGCAACAACCAGAGGAGATGCATGTTAAGATGGATGGCTTGTGGTAGAATGAGGGATTCTAAACGATTGTAGGCCATGAAATGGCTATGTAATGGAGATCTAAACTATGTGCCTTTTACTACAACTCAGTAACAATAAGCTGCCACTTTCTTATAAAAGAGCAGTGAAATGTTTACAGGATTTAACCCCAGAGTTTATGGAGGAATAAAAACTAAAAGCACATTTGATGAAAAAGGCCATCTGTCATGCCTACCTCGTCTGCCGGAGTCCCGCGCCGTCCTGCCGCTGGTGGGCGGTCCCTCCGCAGTGCCGCTCGCGCGTCCTCTCCGTGTACTGACGTGCGAGTGGCCTACCGCTCTGTGACAGCTCTGTTCGGGCGCGCTCGCAGCACCTGCTCGCGGCACCCGAACGTTAACTCCTATGCCTGTGTGGTCCCTCCGCGTTTCTCGCGGAGGTAACACAGACAGAGTTGGTTTATTTGGTGTTGGCATCGCAATGACGCCGTTTTCCGTGCGTCGGTCGCTATGATGTCATATGTCCCGTCATTGGTCTGTTCCCTGCCTTTGGGCTCTATATACCGTATATTCCGGCGTATAAGACGACTTTTTAACCCCAGAAAATCTTCTTAAAAGTGGGGGGTCGTCTTATACACCGGGTACTTACGAAGCCACCAATCTCTCTAATCACTACACGCCGGCTATTGATGCCGAGCGCAGGGATGCCGTCATGTCCCGGCGCCGTCAATTGCCGGCGCTTAGTGATGAGGGAGCAGGGAAGCCTGAGGTCTGGCACTTCAGACCTCGGCTTCCCTGCTCTCTAATCATTAGGCGCCGGCCATTGATGCCGAGCGCAGGGATGCCGTCATGTCCCGGCGCTCGGCATCAATTGCCGCATGTAGTGATGAGGGAGCAGGGAAGCCCGAGGTCTGGCACTTCAGACCTCGGCTTCCCTGCTCTCTAATCACTACGCGCCGGCTATTGATGCCGAGCACAGGGATGCCGTCATGTCCCGGCGCTCGGCATCAATTGCCGGCGCGTAGTGATTAGAGAGCGTTGCCTGCGCCTGCATTACACCAACTTTGTGACTCTACAATTAAGAAGTGCAATCACAAAAGCAAAAGAGGGTCTTATGAAGCAGCTTATGATATATCCAGCCATCGGAACAAAATATACTGCGGAATTAGTGTTTTCATTATTTATGTTGTGCCTGTGCATTTTTTTTATCTCATAGATATTCAGTAAAGAAAAAAAAAGTAAACATAATGTCCATCTAGCAGTGAGGAAATGAAAAAGATAAAGAAATATATTCACACATTTTATTACTAAACAAATCTTATCAGATGTGAAGGTGGATGAAAGCTGCTACTTTTTATACCCAATATTATGCAAGATTGGGTTGATACATTCTTGGTGAACTGCATGAAAGGAAACAGATTTTAAAGTTGAATATCGCAATTGATATAAAAAAAATAATAATATTAACAGATGTAAAGCAAGAGGAATACTTTAAAATTAGAAAACTTTGTTATATTACACAATTGCTTGCCAACTACTTACAGTATATACACACTTCTGTTTATACACACAAAAGTTTGGGTCGCATCTGTGTTCATGGAAAACAAGGACATTTGTAGCTGTCCTAACATAATCACAAAAGGGTTGTCTAATGATTGATGTTATTATAATACACAAAATTATTTTTTCTTTCAAAAACAAGGCAATTTTTAAGTAACCCCAATTGTTTGAACGATAGTGTATTTACTTTCATATGTAACATGCTAACATCTTATTAACTCAAACTCATCCAATGAGCATTTATTTTACCTTAACAATTAATCGAAAATGATTTGGATTTTAAATTGTGATTAACTTTTCTCATTTCCATCATTGCAACACCAATACAGGCAATAACTGTTAACTAATAATAATTCTGACATGGTCATACATTGATCAATGTATTTTTCACATTCAGACTAATAATCGCAATTTTAGAAGAAAATATTTTCATACTTAGGTTTTAATTTAAACTAAAACCTCACAAAAATAAAATTTGTATGAATGGTAAATTATTTTTATAATTATTTTTATTAATTTTGTTACAGATTCTTGTAGGTTCACCAAAAGACCCCTCAAACTGGTAATGATAACTTTTGCTGTCATCATTTACCCTCTCGGGTAGTGAAGGTATAGGTGGCCCTGCCTACAGCCCCAATTATGGTGCCCCGGGTTGGACACCTAAAACAATGGGAGCATGCATAAAGTGTATTGTAATCCTTTTCTATACATTAAATTGTTACTATAAGAACAATATGTCTGTGTAACATCACATGAAAAACCCACAATGTTTGAGAGGATAAAAACAAACCAGAGCTAACACACTCATGGTTACATCGAAAAAGGGATTTTATATTCTTATTCTGTTAACATCAGATACTGCCGCTTATACTGTTTTTTTATGTTTTCCACTTTATAGACTAGTATACATCAAAGTGCTGTCAACACATTTCGAGTTGATGTGGAACTACAGTTCCAATGATGGCCAGGTAGGGCGCTCAGCTAGGTAGTCTCTCTGATGCTGGCTGTCAGCATCATGGGAGTTATCGTTTTATAAAGGTAGGGAGCTGCCTGTTAGTTGCCAATGGTGTAAGCTATTCAGTAAAGCAGCAATCAGTATACATCGTGGTAAAAATCCATAGAGCATTGCATAGTTAGCTACTGTAGTAAAAGACATTCGTTTACCACAGGCCATCTTGTTTCAGGGTTAGAACCTGCAAAGAACACAGTATTTTAACTCTGTTTCCGAAAATTTCTGTAACAACATCAGAGAATGTACTATATGTTAACAACGCTAAGAACAATAGTATGTCTGCATCAATATTGGATAAACCCACTGATTAATTTATAGCAACATAAAAGATATCTGTGGCTTTGAACCTGGCAGGCAAGTGCAGAAGAAAGACAGCAGGGGGAAGGTCTTGTTCGCCTTTAGCTGTTGCATAAAAGCCAGCTAGAATGTAAACTGGGACAGTAAGCCGCTTTCATGACAGCGTGAACTGGGCAAAGCAGACAAACTGTAATATTTTTCAGATTCCTCTTTCTTCCCGACAGGGAAAGTTATTTTATGTGATTTTTAGTTAATTTTCAGTGGTTTTATATAAAAATCTTTATAAATTTCATTTTTGATGTGGAAACTGACTGTAATTTCCTTTTTTCTGTTTATTTATAAGTCAGAGCTGGGTTGCTTTAGAGCCAACCTTAATAGGGGGTCAGGATTGGTCTCCTGAGGCCTCCTGTGGTGCTGTGGAGCACTGCTTGCTATTTAAAGCTCTGCCATGTTGGATTGGGTTGGTAGGATTATGTTGGATTGGGGTATTGGTGCCATGGAAGGTGGTATGTCTTTGCAGGTGGATCAGTGTTTTTATGCTGTCTCAGTATACCTACTTAGTATTTGGGGCTGTGTGTTTTCGGTGAATTGTTGTTGTAGGTTTGCATAATTATTCAGGACTAATATCAGCATGTCTACGATTGGCAGTATATAAATGAAAGCCTACTGGCAAAGACCATTCATATTTCAAAACATCGTACAGGACATACCAAGTAGTGGATCTCAAAACAATATGGTGTTACTGAAACAAAAGATCAAGCGTGCTCTCCCTAGACCTGGCATTCATATTCTATCATATTAAAAAGAACACCATGAAAATAGTTAATAGTTAAGTGAAACCATGCAAAGAACTGTATTTCTATTGAATAGCAGTATTCTATTCTGCTGTGCAAACTGAGTGTTTGAAACTCTATTAGGATAGTAACAGTCAATTTATTCATTAATCTGACCTTTACTTTCAACAATGTAATTAACTGTAATTTATAGAGAAAGTGAAACACATAGTACATATTGTCAATCATAACTCCTGAATTAGCCATTGAACTTCAATGGATAGAGTGTAATGTCAAGTTTATTTAATAAAACAGACCACTTTATTTCCTAATATTAGGCCCTTTCCAGATCAAAAGCCAAATCAATATGTATTATTGACTTAGTAACAAGCTCTCAGACACGATGACATTGTGAAACACATTAAGATGACCCTACATCCCCCAACGCTGATACCTATTGACTAACCAAAACCAAGGAGAAGTACAAGACAGAATTTATAAATAGAGTGGAAAAAGTACACATTTTGTTAATGTTTATCTTATTCTAGTGTTGGATGGGGATGTCTTCCAAGTTGACAAAGCCTGGGACACCTAGACGCTGCGGGAAATGATGTCCAACTTGGACACTTGAGACATATGTGTACATTTTTACACTGAAGAAGATAGCCTGCAGCATTCCAGATGTCTATAAAGCTTTTTCCCATGATATTTAGCAAGCCTTGACATTTTTTAAAAAGCTGGAAAGCCACAGGCGGGCTACTATTAGATAGCACAACAGATGTCCCCAGACGTATTATATGAATTATAATATGCAAAGCTGCTTTATTAAATATTGAGCATTAACTACAGTGGAAACCAAAAAAAAAAAAAAATAGCACAGGCTAACAAAACATTGGGGATCTCGTAAAGTATCTCTCCTTTGTCTAATCTTTGTTGGCAACCTGCTACTGTGTTGTATATGGACAATCTTTAATTTGTATTTTTACAATTTGAATATTATTTTAAAGTGAATTGAGCAGCTATTGGCGAGCAACTTGAATTATCATTTACATTACTACAGTTTCCCTTCAACCTTACTTATTAATGTGCTTTATTTAAAGACTTTAGTGTCACACCCAACTATAAATTGCATACTGATTCTCGCATAACGGTTGATAATAGGATGGAGTTGTTCCATCTTGACAGCTCATATTTATTTAAAACATTCAGTCGTCTTTAAGAATTGTGTCTGTTAAAAACAGTCTCAGAAATTAATGTAAAACGCAAAGCCCTGTATTAACTCAAACATTTGCAAAGCATTACACCCCAATCTGGCATTCAAATCATGAGGCTGACATGTTTATAGTAAGAAAAAGGTCAACTTATTGTATTTCAATGCACATATTGCAATTACCATAAGAAGCTTGTGATCCATACAATCTCATTCAGCAAGCACAAATATGGTTATTAACATTGTATCCTTTGATACAAGAAGTATCTTGAAACCTTTTTTACAACAGCTTAACAGAATTTAAGACTGTAAGAATTAGCATTCTGAATGCATTCCATGATTTGCCGATATTTGGAATAATATTATTCTTTTAGAAGAGTTGAGATTGGATAAATTACTTACATTGCTGAAGCACATTATTATTACCAGCCACCACACTGCTGTAATTTATGTGATCAGTGTGTATATATTTAAGAAGAATTAAAAAAAAAAACACATGATGAAAAGGAGTGAGAAATTGTGTGATGGTGCTTAGGAGGATTGATGGAGCTAATGTAGAGGTTGAATAGGGTTATGTAGGGTCCTAAGAAAATCATGCATATATCAACACAAAAATAATTTAGAAAATACACAAGATTGCCTGCCTTCCTAATTGTGTCTCTCTCTCAAGATATTATACAGGTGAATTTCCCAGAGTAGACTACCTGAAGCACTCCCTCTGCTTTATGGCAAGGCTAGCTTTATGTTGGGTCTGGGCTATTTACAGATATCTTTTAGTGGGTGTAGAGAGAGAGGAGTACGCAGAGAGTAGGAGGGGTAAACATGGTTAAATGCCCCTCTCTTGCACGGAGGAAGAAGAAACTAAAGAAGAAGCTTTACCTAAGCACTCTGGGTCAAACCTAAATAGATGTCACCTCATAGATTTCTATGTCCCCCATGACCACCAAAGTGCTTCACAGATAAACTGGCTCAGGGCTGGGTCTAAGCTACCCGAAGCATCTGAGAGCTGCTTAGTGGAGGGGCAGGGAAAGTCCTACATGGGGCAAGGCTATCATGCAAAGAGGATAGCCTCAGATAACCTTGAGTTGGTTAGGAGGGGAGCAGACATGTCTAGAGAAAGGGGAAACTGACCCAGAGGTTCAGGGAAGCAGCACTTGAGCCAGAGACTCTGTGTCAAACCTGGAGCATTCCGAGGTATGCAAATGAAGTAACAAAAAATTACAATGAACTTGCCATAATGATGTCATAAAAATAAATACTTTTATTCATATTATATTTTTAATGCCATGTTTGTAAATCTACCGTAACGTACCCTGGACTGTAGACATGTTTGTACCTTCAGCCAGATGAAATATGTAAAAGCTGAAAATTCTTTTAAGTGGACGAAAGTACCCATCAAAGCAGAATGTACAACACAACTGTTAAGTGAACTACATAATCACTGTATTGGAAATAAAAAGATCCTTTGTGCAGCACAGTTTCCCTGCAATCACTGATCTACTGAACTATTTGTTTGCATGAACTTTCATCTTGCTACAGGCTTTTATCAATAGATAAAATGTAATTGGATTTGACAGGGAAGAGTATTTGAAGTATAAGGAAATCAAATTAAAAACTTTATTTGGTAAGTCAAGACTAATTTTATGAGTACGCGATATGTGATGCACTTTATAAAACACTTTATCTGCTTGTGCATGGCAAGAAGACATATGTTTCCAGGAAACATTAGTCGGTATTTTTTGTATAACGTATTTTCACACATGTTGCCTCGTTTTGCTTTGGTAGTACCTTCTTGTTATAAGGATCGTTCTGCAGTATAATTTCTCATAAGCATTATCAAATCAATAATTTATAATTATAAGTACCCCACCCATTGATGACTGATCACTTCCACGGAGGATGAGAGCATTACAAAACGTTACAGTATATGGATCTACATAGCCTTATTCTACACACACATAACAACACGAATGTTGTCAAGATTTGGGGATACTGGCTAAATGTATCAGTGGGTGCTGGTGAGTGCTGTACATTATTATTATTTATTGTTTTATATAGCGCCATCAGATTCTGTAGCGCTGTACAATAGGTAGACAGGACATAACAAGTAGTATGTAACATAACAATTTGACTTACAGAGACAACAGGTGAGGAGGGCCCTGCTCAAATGAGCTTGCTGTACTGGAGTTAATAAAAGTGAAAATTAACCACCTCAAAGGGAGTTAGAGGAAATGTAACATATTGAACTGGACAAGAAAAAAATAAATATATATTTAATATGCTAATGTATACATATACAAGCAGTTATCCTAGCGGTGGACACTACCCTGGAATCCAGGAGAGCGTATTACTTTGTCTAACCAAAACCAAGGAGAAGTACAAGACATAGTTTATAAATAGAGTGGAAAAAGTACACCTTTTCTTAACGTTTATCTTATTCTAGTGTTGGAACTCATTGGGCCAAGTGGAATGCCCAAAGAAAGTTCATACAGCCTTAGACAAACAGACATACATATAGATGGGGAGGGGAGCCAACAAAAAGATAAACAGATATCTTCAGTAATGGTAAACCTTAATGAAGTACATATACATAAAAAGAATAGCATGGTCCAGGCTGTTTATGTGTGCAAACAGGGGCAACATAGGGTCTTAATCTGGCACTGGCCACTGTGCTTTGTAAAGTGGAAGGAGCTCTGCAAAGGGGCATGTACTAAAGTACAAGAAAGCAATGAAGTAATGAAGCTTCCTTACATGGTGCCCCTAGGCATTGGCCATAATACACCCCAAATGCACAGGTTTTCAGCTCATCTTGAAAGCTAATACCAATATTTCATTCTGTGTAAGCGTGTAAACAAAATCATGGAGGGGGCAGTGGACTTCCTTTATTTTTTTATATAGTACATATTAAAGTACTTACAAAGTACTGGTTGGACTGTCTGTGACACTATACTGACCATTTAACGGCAGCCAAGTTGGCACTATTTTAATTTTTACAGCCCTGATAAAACCTACAGTTTTCATCATGTCTAATATTACTGAGGAAAAAACACAGACCAGCAGAGAAAAAACATTGAAACACTTATATTAACAGGCAAAACCCTTTTCAGTTTATGTGTCTCTCAAACTAGCAAAAAGAAAACAAGCACTACTGTCATAAAAAGTATAACATAAAATGTTTTATGTAACAACTTATTTTTATCACTGAAAGTAAATGTATCAGGAAGTGTCTTTAGTTTATTCGAGATTTCCTGTGAGATATATATGTATATAGTATATATATATATCTATATATATATATACATATATATATATTATATATATATCCTCACCATCTGGCACACTCCGAGACATCCTTGGTTGACATTTAACGCTGTACAATGTTTGATTCACCGTGTTGATGTGTAAATTGCTACCATTGCCACAACTCACACTGACTCCTTGTAAAATTCTGAAATCACTTAGATGAATTGCTTTTTTTTCCCAGGCACAGCGTGTTTTTTTTTCTATTTAGCCTTTAAAGTCGAAAGACAGAAGTCTAGGGGTTTGAAATATTTTTTTTAGAAGAAAATTCTTCTCGGTACTCATCCTCAATGTTATGTTCAGTGTATATTCGTTTTGGGAGGTACACCTTTTCGTTATCGGGTGACTGATTAGTAGAATTCCCTTACATTATGTATATATATTTGAGTATGATATATACAGCATATACGCACTGCTATAATGATATGTATAATATTAATATTTAATTTAATTATTATTACCCCCAGACAAAGACAGCCCGAGGATTTTCTGTTATTGTGCATCTCCCTGATTCTGCATACTGATTGAAAATGCTTTGTTTGCTTTTTTTCATTGCCAACAATGTCTTAAGGACATGGTTTCTTTTTAAAGGTTATAAAAGCTAGGCTACAAAGCAATCTATGGGTTAATTTACACGCATAAGAATATGAAGACATCCTATGACACACTGACACACTGTAGCATAAGGGACATAGTAAATCATAGTTAATACTCATGGCTTGGATTGAAACA
The DNA here is from genome assembly GCA_009364415.1 of Spea multiplicata. NCBI lineage: Eukaryota > Metazoa > Chordata > Amphibia > Anura > Pelobatidae > Spea > Spea multiplicata. The sequence goes on along the minus strand of VKOC01046589.1, from coordinate 112,566 downwards.
CACTGCCTGGCTAGGTCTCAAAAGACCCCCATTTTCTTTTGTGTTTATACATCCATATCCATTTTTTCTATTTAGCTGAGTCCAAATAAATCTGTTTTAATGTAGGAACCCTTGTCACTGTTGTCAACAAGTAGGCAAAAAGGGGGCATCATTTTAGAAATAAAAGATGCAAGAATGAAATATTCGGATCAGCTATTATTTATTCGGATCAGATATTATTATGGCCAAGAGAAAGGAAAAAATAAAAATGTTACATTATCCGTTGTCCATGTTCTCCAGCTCAATATTTAATTATGTTTGTTTATTACTAATTTGGCGATCGTGATAACATTTATTTTCTGATAAAAATATTATGATGCGGACAGTGACCAGAAGAAAAAAAAATCATATAGCACTGACCCGGTTGCCTCCCAACAGTGCTTTACACTCTGCAGCTGGCCATAAAAGCCATGATAAACCATTTGTAATGTTTTAATGTCATGGTGTTCATATGGAAATTGGAATAAGAGGTTACAAATTGCTGCCTTGCGAAAGTACAACCTTTTTATTACTTATTTGCAGACAATGGAAATCATTAAAGGGAATTTTATGTTCAGCCCTGAGTTAAAGGTCGGATTCTGCATTTCCACTCCACCCTGACGACAGCATCGTGCCTTCTAATGCACGAGCAACCGGCCTTTTTTGCCATGGCAGAGCTGGTCTTAAAAGCCTGACGTGAGAGTTGTGTTGAGAAAATCATTGGAAATCCAGTCTAGCCGGTCTACAGGACAAGATACACGACGAGACAGCTTGCCAGGTCGCTACTCTAATGTACAAGCTGATGAAAAGCAGCTTATGTAGAGGCTCTGTAAACACGCTTTGTTAGCAGAAGCGATGGCGACTTCTGACGCAGGCAATGTTATTCATTAGGTGTCCAGTGAAAGGGTGCTGTTTGTCTGTGAACGCTTGCTTATCCTCCCAACTGGATTCTAATTACAGCGCCTTGCCTTCAGCAGCACATATTTTAACATCAATTACAATTGTTGAAAGTAAAGGTTTAAATATTGTTATGCAAATTGCAGCAATGTTCAGACAGCAACATATTATCCAAATTCCAGAAACGCTTGTAAGAAGATTGACTGCCTCGGTTTAAGCCCATCACACACCATCAATCAATTCAGCGAATCATTCTCCCTACCAAAGGAACTTCCTTAAACTCAGAGCACTCCTTTCCACCAAAAAAAGATGTGCTGCAATAGGTTTTTACATAATTTATAGTAGATCACCTGAATGCCTTTTTTAACATTTACTCTGCATCCAAAACCCCAAAAGCCTTTAGAACAGAATTTAATATGATATGCACTAAGAAACAACTTTGTTCTGTGAAAATATTTTTGATGAGCCAGTTTGATGTCCTACAAGGTCTCTTCATTTCTAGGGTGCTCACATGGGGGTCCACAGACCCAGGACTGGACCGACCTACTGGGATATTGTGAAGGTTCCCGGTAGATCACCTTCTTTTGAGGACAAACAGATCTTTGCCACCAAACAGCCTGCCTGTACCATTTTTTGGATGGTCTCTATACTCTCCAAGCTGCAGGTATTTCCCACACCTAGCGACTTAAAAGGGACAGACAAGTGGTCGCAGGGGTTGTCTAGACCTGCTAGAGTCGCAGGCCCTTTATATATTTATACTTACACTCGCTTTCTCTGATCATCCATGCAGCTTGCACACTTCTCCTCCCTCTTTGTCCCTCTTCCATTTTTTTTGCTCAAACTTTGTTTAGATGAGCTACAGGTTTATTTGCGCTGTTTATTATCTATTATCAGAGCAATTTCTGTGTTTTAGAGAACTACATTTTCAGTAACTAAGTTTAAATACATTTTAAAATGATTAATTTCATACTTAAAATATTTTTTTCACATTATTCAAACTACTGTATTTGCAAATGCTCTGAAAAATACCCCTCGTCTTATAATCAGTGTCATCTTATAATCGGACCTCAAATAGGTTTGACTATGAGACTAAGATCCAGATCCCCCGCAGCGATGCAGGGGACCTAGATCCTCCTGTGTTATGCCCCCCCCAACTTACCGGTGCATCTGAGTCCCCGGTGCTTAGTCCGGGCAGCGTGTACTAAGTACCGGGGACTCAGATGCAGTGGACCTGGATCCTCCTGTGTTATGCCCCCCAACTTACCGGTGCTTCTGAGTCCCTGGTGCTTAGTCCGGGCAGCGTGTAGAGCTCTACGCGATTCACGTACACAACTTCCGCTCAAGCGTAGAGCTTTTTTAACCCAGCACACTTAAGCTGATAAAGTCCAGCACTATTATTTTTGTATTCATTTCTTATTAATAAGTCATGTCCTTGCTGTATGTATCGGCAGTTTCCTTTTTTCTATAGCATTGATTAGCAAATCAAACCTTGAGCATACATTTGACTCAGAATTCTTTAGATGTAAATTTACAAAAGACCATTCTGATTACTGTGACCTACAAGTCATAACAATCAAACACACATTGGATTGTTTATTACAAGGTGACTTTTTAGCCCAATGATTATTTAACTTAAATCTGAAATATGATTTACATTCATAGAGAGATGAAATATAACTGGTATGCCATGCTAGGTTTTAATTATTTCTTGTAACTGCCTTAATGAAATCTTCAGCTAAGTTTAATGAAATCAGAGTGCACAAATAATACATACAAATATACAAAATACAAACAGGCGTTCAGGAAGAACCTGAGCTTGGCTGATGAAGCCAATGCTGGGTACCCCAGCTGTGGAAAAATACAAATAAACCATTCCATTGCCATATGTTTTTATTATTTCAGTTAAAAAATTGAATTTTGAGGGATAACAAAACTAGTCCTAGGGTAGCAAATCATGGGAATAGCAGGCACTCAGGGGCTTCATTAGGTGCCAATCTCCCTACTGGGCAATGGGTCTGACAAGTGCAACACAGGTCTTAATAGGTCATATATCAAAGATTCAAGTTGACAGCCCAGTTGTACTATCTGTGTAGACCTCTGTAGTATTGTTTCTGCGTTAACTAATGCCATCATGTTCTGCACTCCATACGAAGAAAACAAGAATAGAAGGAAGAGATCATCCACAGCTTGGTGAGTCTGAAGGGGCAGCAGAAGGTGCTATACTGGGTCAGGCCTTGGGCACTAACCTCCATAAATACAGCAAATTGTTACAGGGAATCAGTATGGTGTCTCCATGGTGTCTTCTGTCAGTAAGCGGATAGTAACATTACAGTACTCTATAACAGGATAAGGAGAGATAACGTCAACGTCATCTGCTAAAATAACAGCAACAGACAATCTTAGAAAAGGTAAGTGCGGATAGCACTACTTTATTTTGTTTGTGTATGACACAGTGTATGACACAGTGATGAGGTGATTTAAATCACAGCCACATTCTATAATTTCAAAATGTTAAAATTACAATAAAAATCGTCTTTAGTACTTTGTATAGGATTACTTCTCTGTTATATTTGTTTACAGGATAACTTTTCTCTGTGCTATAAATCTTGATCATCCTACACTGCTGTGATTATGTCTTGGAACAGTGCACTCTGATTAAGTGCTTGCAGCGTACATACAAATGATAAACATACACACACATATGTGTGTATATATATATATATATATATATATATATATTATATAATATATATATATAACACACAACATTGCACATTAACGCCCTCCCATTTTGCTTTAGCTCACCTTTCCTAATCCCTCTCCTGCAATACTAAAAATGGCACTTTTACCTATTGTGTAATATACCCTAAATCCCTCTAGATTGTAAACTCGTTTGATCAGGGCCTTCCTTACGTATTGTCTCTGTAAGTCAATTTGTTATGTTACATACTATTTGTTATGTCCTATCCAGCCATTGTACAGCGCTACAGAATTTGATGGTGCTATATAAAACAATAAAATAATTATATAATTTAATATATATATATATATATATATATATAATACAGAAGTACAAATTTAAAAGGCATACATAAGCAGATGGGGAGTGGGACTTCTAAATTATCTGGAAATAGATTTAAATTATTTCCATGTGCCTAACCAAAGCTATTTGTGCATTCCATTCTTGTATTGTAATGACTAATTAGAGGGGATGCTGATAATATCATAAAACAAAGGAACGTAGATGTAAAAAAAAAAGAGCAGATTTGGCCAACATTAAGGAAACTAACTTGTTAGAATGCAACAACCATTAAAAGGCATTAGAATTTGTGAACTGTTTTATTAAAGGAAAATACATTTTTACCATACAACTTGAGAATATTTAAAAGGTCATATCACAAACATATTTAATTTTTGTTCTATGTTTTAAATTTTATAGCATGCATCTTAAAGAAGGACATTGCTTTTTTGGTCTACAAATCCCCTGATGTCCTTCTTTTTTAAGAGCTCAAAATTAATGGTAAGCGGATATATGATATAAGTGTTTCACTGTGTTTTAATATGGTGGCAGCAGAATATATTATATATTTTTGTACAAAACATGGAAAACTGAGATACTCGTCTTCTAGCTTTATGTGTGTATATCTGTTCCCAAGCACATTTGCCAATTATGTATTTTTATATGTTGGCATATGTAAATTAGCATCAAATTGCAACGATGGCATGGACTTCTTTCAACAGACCGCCACCTCATCTTTTTCACAATCGACCAGTGGAAAATTTTTCATACTTTATGACTGCCCCAAACAACTTGTGTCTTTTGGCAAGTTAAGTGTTTCAGTCACACCCATTGCTAACATTTATAAAATCAAGCACATAGGCAGCCATCCCCATAGCCAAACATTGGCAGTAGAATTGGTTGTACTGAAGACCTCAGTGACCTCAGTGTCATAGGAGGTCAGTATTGCCCTGCATGATTTTGTCCACAATTATTGTGAATTGAACTGTAAACATCTGAGAGCAGCAACAGCTTAGTCACAAAGAAGTAGACCATGTACTTTCACAGAGTTCCAAACCGCTTCTGGAAGCAACGTCAGCACAAGCGCTGTGCGTCAGGAGCTTCATGCTCATTGTTAGAATTGCTCCATATTAATGAGCATGTTTTTGGAATGAGATGTCCATAGGTGTGATGGTCAAGCGTCCACATACTTTTGGCCCTATAGTGTACACATGTACAAAAACACAGAAACATAAAATCTGTCGGCTCATCCAGTCTCCTCCGTGATCTTGTCTTAGATTCAGTATAGCTTTATGTCTATACCATGCATTTTTAAATCCCCACACTGTATTAGCTTCTATGTATAGGAGGACTTACAAATAACTATTAAAACATTCCTAAGCATGATGCATCTACATTTTTCAGCCAAATTGTGATCATTAGAATGTGGAATGGCAAATTATTTTTTTTTAAATGATCTCACACATCTCCAGGAATGCTGCAAAGCACACTGAAGCTCAGAAAACACAATTTCCCTACTGACAAGACCAAATGTCAGTTTTAGTTGCACGCTACAGATTATTTTTGTAATTAATTATTCATTAACAGGAAAAAAAAGTATGACAGAAAAAAGGTAATCATGAAAAAATGCTTTTTTATTTTTCATCTGTGCTTTATTGAATGTGATATATATATATTCATCTACAGTATATACTTTATGTATATTAATTCACTATTGCAAACACGGATCTTGTCCTGTAATTGGAAATACAGATTTTCCAAATTTAGCAATTTAGTGGGGGATGTGGCATCAATGAAAGCCATCTGTAAATCACATATACCAGGACAACAGTTTAGTTTTTAGAGATATAATACTTTTCAAAATATTTTTTATATACTTATATACTTATATTTTTTATATAGTTATACTTTTAATAAGGCTGATTCAGCAAAACGTTTTAGTATCTATCTATCTATCTATCTATCTATCTATCTAATACAATTTAGCTACAGATGTGACTGTTTGTAGAGGTTGCTACAGAATGCCACAGTAATTAGATATGAGGAGATATTCTGTTCTTTGATCTTCAAATTGTGCTACTGTGACACGCAGCTCACAAACCTGCCAGGAATCAGAATTGATAACAATGATTATTGCTGAGAAGTACCTGCTACTTAAGACTGCATGTAAATAATAGTTAGGATTTGCAAGGTACAGCCCAGAAGAAGTAGCATGATACCATTTAGACGACAAACATTTGGGTTCTTGGTGGAAGAAATTACAGAGTATAACTCTTTCCAAATACCATAGATTTCATCTTCTCTGTAATTTCTTTCATCAGGCACATTGGAAGAGAAGTCTATGAGGTTTGAAAGGAATTGCACACTATAGTTTAACTATGAAACACTTGCGTCATTGTCTCTAAAAGATTGGTATGTCTGGCATAGGTCTTAAACTCCTTTAAGTAAAATCGTTGTGAAACAAATGATTGGTAAATAAAGTGTATTTTGTAACTCATGTTGAAAAATAGACTTTATTGCAGCAAAAAATATTTTCTTACAAGTGATTAAGAATTAGAAGGATTTAGTCATAAGCTGTGCAACATCTATAATTGTTTCATTACTAGTATTAGATTTTTACATGATTAAAGAGTTATTTGTTGGAAGGGCATCCAACAAGAAATGTGTGTGTGTATTCTTGCATTTGGTTATAAAAATGTTAAATTCGGCAGAGTATGTGGAACAGACACTTTAATACATAGTTCTACTAATAGCGAAGAGATCAAATTGTTTTGGAGGCAGGGAGAGATTTTGTTCCACCATGTAAAGTAAAATAGTCTTCTTTGGAACAAAACAGAAATAGAAACCTTTATCCTCAACAAATTGAAATGTTTAGTGTCAAAATAAACCGCATTAAATGTGCTCGAAGGGACAGATAAAGAGAAACATTATCCTGCTGAATACATTTAGTAGTAGACCTCTTGCCTTCTTAAGCTCTTTTAGCACTGTGGAGGAGTGGTATAAATAAAGAAAAATAATTTACAATGCTTTACATGTCACAGCTTTTCTTGGTCAAGCAGGAGAGTACTAATTGAGGACAAGGTCCCAACCGTTCCTAATCTATCGAAGCCATTCTGAATCCAACTTCTTCTTTCTCTTGTAATCTTGCAAAAATAACTTGCCCATTATATACCATTCTCCAAAAATGAAAAGATGCCCTCCAGAAAACCCTTCTTACGACATTGCATGGACCTAACATGGATCTAAGTTTTATCACATGTAATTGTATTTGAGGAACTCTGGGGAGCTGTTGACATAGCAATTTGTCCTAGACCATGATGACTCGACAGAGCATACCTGTACATAGTGGCTGAAGCGTTTTCTATTTTAAGAACCTGGTGGCTGTAATGAATAGCTCATAAAAAAAAGATTAACGAAAGGGAGCAGTTTCAGTATTCCGCTGTCTACCACCATTCTGCCAAGATGTGTCTCGACCTTATATTGATCTGAACTTGTTAAGCCTCCATGAGGTCAATTGTCCTTTTTTATGTCAACAGCAAAACTAGGACACTAATAACCTTAATAGGTAGTAATGTGCACGCTGGATTTGGCGAGTTTTCATTTATTCTGAATGTATTTATTGCTTGAAAGAAATACGAATATGTGTAAGCAAAGCAAATAGAGGGAATCACTGGATGCAAACACAGTCTCTACGTCTTTGTTTGCTTTTGGTTGACTCAATGAAAAAGCATTTCACAACAATTTTATATTACTTAAAACTGTATGACAGACAATTATAGTCATATCATTATTTTTCTTTAACCATGAAAAATAAAGAATTACAACATGGCAGTTAGACCTTCCTTGTTATGGATAACATATTCTCTTGAGGAAACAATGGCACCTAAGCACTGCCTGCATCCTATTCTCCAAACAAACAGAAATAAAGGTAATTACTTTTTTACGTGTATGCCCACTTACAGGCCAATTCTAAACATAATATAAACTAAATAAAAAGGCTGTTATGCTTTCATATATTGAATGAAAGTGTATTTAAGGAAACAAAATCATAACACTCAACATTTCCGTTGTCCAAAACCCAAACTATTTCAGGTATCCAAAACAAGGGTCTTCTCAAAACTGTTCCCACAAAGTTGGAAGCATAGCATTGTCCAAAATGTCTTGTATGACCAAGAGATTTTGGATAATGCTACCCATCCCTTTTCTTTTCCAGTATGACTGTGCCCCAATGCACAAAGTAAGGTTCACAAAGACATGGCTGGATGAGAAGAACTTGACTGAACTGCACAGAGCCCCGACCGCAACCCCATCAGGCCTCTTTAGGACAAACTGGAACAGAGATTGCGAGCCAGTCCTTCCCAACCAACATCAGTGCCTAACCTCACAAATGCTCTGTTGGTGTAATGGTCAGGTGTCCCAATACTTGTGTCCATATAGTGTATGTGGGAATGTAACTACCGCTTAACCATGAAGCGGTGTGGTCATGACAAGGCATGACTAAAGGAGGGGCATGGCCATGAGGGCCCTGTATGGTCACAGTCCAGCCCTGATGCTTAGTGATTATCAATCATCATTGACCTTTGCAGTGCTAGGCTTTATCTGTATCTTCTTGCATATTAATTATTTCAAAGGAGAGATACACATTTTAATAAACATTGTAAATATAAATACAGAAAACTTAACAGACCTGAGATAATGCAAAGTCTACAAAACCATGCTGCACATAGAACCCTTGCCACCCTGCTGGTTTCCACGAGCTGGGTGTCATATTTACTTTAAGTATACCTTGGTGCATACCCCCCAACATTTCAGGTGTACAATTGCCAACACCTGTGTTGGGCGTGTGTATATGTGGAAGGGGGTCATGGGCAGATATGGGTTGGGCAAGAGTCAAAACCACCCATCTTTCTTACCGGTGGTGGTGATATAGGACCTGTGATGAAAGTCTGTGTGGCCCATGACTGCAAAAGCACGGCAGCGGGGCAGCTATAACGGGCAGCAGGATAGTGCCCATCACATGAAAAACAGGACACTTGGTAGATATGCGTTTTTGCCGCATTTGACAACATTAACATTTTACCAGAATAACAACAAATAACTATGTGAGCCCTCCTATTTTTGGAAATAAATGTAAAGTGTCTTATGTTAGAGTTGTACCATAACTATACCAATGCCAGTAAAGAAAAGGCATAAAAGCAAACATTTAATTAAAATATATCATAAATATGCAAACATTGTATGTGACAGCTATGTATGCAGAAAAGCAACACACTGATGAGTGCAACCGTGGGCTGTGCATTTTCATTCAAGGATATAAAGAAGTGATTGCCGTATAATAAATTAGATATTCAGTTTCTTCTGTATCTATCTTACATATGCTTTGCTTTATCTCTGGAAATCAATCTACTCTATCAAATAAATACACCGCAAACACTCCAAAAAAGGAACTGAACATGAATAAGATTTTTCTGATTGAATTTTTTTTCACATGCTCAATGATGCATGTAGATTAACCTCATCACTACTGGATATATGAATGGCTCTGTTTATCTAGAATGATAAGCACTCAAAATTCAATATGCAATTTCGTTTGCCTACTAAGACAGCGTGGTTGTGGTAAAGTATTTCCGATGTAAAATAGCATGGCTGCTGTGATTTAATCATGTTGCTGCCATCACAGTAAAGATCTTCCTCCTAAGCAGTGCCCTTGAAAGTATTTCTACTAGTGATGAGCAACACTTTATCGGCAAGGAGACATCTGCATCTATCCTTATCTGGAAGGATTCTTACAAAGTGATTGCTTTTCATTAAAAATTCCACAAGCAAGGATGTGGATGCCTTCTAAATGGCCATTTTGCTCTGGACATCCAACCAAAATGACTGCAAAAAGGAGATACATTAAGTTATCAGAGATCTTATCCTCAGTAAGAATCTTTAGGTTTCAAGGACAATCTAATGCAAAAGATGATGAAATTATATCTTTGTAATAGTGTAGCTATAGCCACAATTATTATGATGATATTAAAATAGCCTTATTTTAATGTTAAGACAATGGTCTACAACAACATGGATTTTTTTGGAATGTTAATCTCATTAATTCTTCACACAGCTATTGGGTTTTGCCTAGGTTAACAATGGCTTTAGGGAGCATTTACACACATGCTAGGACTTTCTATGAAGTCACTTTTGTTGAATGTGCATGCTCCAACATTTCAGGTGTCCAAATCAGGACAGATGTGTTGGGGATATGGCTAGAAGCAGGAAGGGGTCAGGGCTGTTGGTGCAAAGTAACAGCACAGACCTCCAACTTTAAATGAGGAACAACATTTTTGCTTCACTCACTCTTTCTCACTCTCAATCTCATTCACTTTCACGCTCTCTAAATATTTCCCTACCTTCTCTGGCGACCACTCTGCCGACATAATCCGGTGAAACGTATGCAAAATAATTGCACTTCTTGCAGTGACATCCTCTCCCAATTCGGGGGAGAGGACTTCACGACAAGTTCCACAATATTGCTCTCAGTGCATGTGAGGGAAAAAAGGCAATGCTTGCGGTGGCGTCCTCTCCCCCGATTGGAGGATCAATGAGTGAACATTACAGTAAGCGCCGCCATTTTGGCTGGAGTTCCTGTTGGGTTATGTCCACAGCGATGCAACAAAGAAAGACAATAGCAAATTGAAATAGAATGGAAAAAAGAAGGGAGAAGATAAAAGATATAGAACATAAAATAGAAGTAGATGTGGAAGAGGATGTGGAAGTGGTCAGCAGAGAAGTTAGGGAAACATTTAGAGAGCGTAAGAGAGTGAATGAGAATGCGAGTGCGAGAGAGTGAATGTGGATTCACAAATTTCAGGGAAGGAGGAAAATTCTGAACTTTTTGATTCCCGTGTTGGTCTAGACCCGTTTTCGGAGGCTTCATAAAAAATGGCTTGAATTTACCCAAATTCTGTAAATTTGCAATCGTATGAATCCGAAATGCACAAGGACTGGAGATCAAGGAATATCCTGTATGCCCCTGGATCAAAGACCACAATAAAATACGCATACTGGGCTTAATGCTTTGCTTGCCTCGACATGACAGCCAACTGTTGCATTTTTAATACACTGCTAATTTAAGAAGTTCACTCATAAATTGACTTTTATTATATCATTATGCTATAAATCAAAAGAGAGCTGAACCCAAAGCCATTTTCTTATGCTAATTGTGTTTATTTAACCAGGGCCAATAACTAAGGCAAAGGTCAGTTCAGACTGTAATGATAAAAATTTATTTTACTGACCTAGCTTTGCTAAGCTCAGACACAGACATTCTTCTTTTGCATTAAATCTATGTGTTCATCATATTAAGTCAGGACAGAGCCTTTCCACTGGTGGATCTGCAAGCATGTGGTGAGTTGTAATAAATCCATGTTCTTGATAGCGTTTTTTGGAAGAAAGCTAATGAGGAGATGCTTATATGGACTTTTTGCTTGCTGTCAAATTGACATTTCCAGAGTAGAAATAATTTTGTTCCATCAAATAATAATAATAATAATAATTATAATTATTATTACTGTTATTATTATTATTAATAATAATTAATTATTAATAATTACCGAAACGTTTACTGATTACTCTATGTTTAGCAAAATAACACTAGCTATGGTTGATTACTATCCATGCTTCATGTCAAATGTAAAATTTAGTCCAATTTGGTTAACAAGAATTTTCAACATTTTGAAAGAATTTCAGTATATTAAATATTCCATTGATGGGCTTAATTCTAGGCTTAATCATAGGCTATCCCTATTATGTCTATATTGATCTTTCCCAATAAACGTATGCTTGTTTTAATGATGTGCTACATTATGTCTTTGCTCTCATCTGAATGTGAACTTTCTTTCATACAGAAACAACATGTGTTGATATTTGTTATAGTATGTAAGATACAATCTAAAAGGAAAAGGCAGATCTATGCCCCAAAAGTTTAGATCTAGTATCACCTTTGCTGTCATACAGTGTTATAGCTTATTGTAGAAGTGAAAGCATCTTTTGAGTGAAGAAAAATAAGTAATTACTGTACTTACCGGCGTATAGCACGCACCGGCGTATAGCACGCACCCTCGCCGTGACCGGAAGTGAGGGTGACGCGGCTGCCGATCGTGCAGCTCTATGGTTTATCGGGGTATAACACGCAGGTACGTTTTCGGCTTTTTTTTGTTTTACCGAAAGCGCGTGTTATACGCCGATAAATACGGTATTTAAAATCCCATAGTCCTGTCTTAAATATAATTCTGTTTTGAGATCAGGTTAGCCCACCTGGGGTGGGGCAATGTTAATGGGAGGATGTGAAAGTTGATGTTGAGAACTAATACAAATTATCCATGATATGAGGTGTTGACGGTGTTCCTGGCTCACCATGTTGGTCATTGGATTGAGTCAACGGGTTGGAATGAAAAAATGTTACATAGGTTGTGCAATTTATTTGTTGCAGTTTGCTATTATATGTATGATACAGGAACGCAATCTTATGAGGTATTTACTTTCATTATTATTAACCATGCTACAGCGTTGCAAAAAGCTCTGCATCCTTTACAATCCAGCTCCTGAGTCTTTATTGTGTCTAGTTTTTCTATTTTGCCAATCAACAGTGCTGAGGCCATGATTGATTCTCTGCTGCATTTATAACGTTGTCAAAATAGGTCACATAACGCATAGAACGAATACAGAAAATAAAACATTCGTAGGAGCAGGAGCCAACGAATAATGGTTCAAACTCCTCCATATACAAAAATAGTTTCCTTATTACGAGATTATAATCCACTGCATGGCATATAACAGCAGGGGGAAATGCTCCAGTAGGAGACATGAGAATAAACCCATAACGTGTTCTGCGCTAAACTTAGCATGGCACAGGTCACTTAATTTTACTGGCCCTTATGCAGCGGATCTGGTTTTCCTAATGCACACCTGCTGGTTGGATACATGTGGCCACATACTGCGAGAGTGTAAGAGCTCCATGTATCCAGCCGAAGGCTCCAAGTACCATTACATATACTGTATATAAAGTTAATATGACACAGTAGTGTACTTGTGCTGATGGTGTAGCTCAGTTGGAAAATGCCCTAACTGCAGAGCCTGCTTAGCCAGGTTAGCCAGCCGTCAATTTGTTTAAAGTGCTTTGATTCCCACTATATAAATGCTAGTTGTTATGAAAGATTTCCGTAGAACAATATGGGACCTAGAAAGGTAGTGAAGCTGTTAATGTAGAATGCCTAAGTGAAGCAAATTCACTAGTACAGCTCTAAAAACCATATTATTCCAATATTGTTTCAGGTTTTTTTTTAGGGTATCAACGGCCTCTTGTTTATCACGTGTTATAATTATAGAGGAGCATCAAACATTTCTGGAATGACAAATCTTACTGCATGGTTCCCATGATTCCAGCAGGGAGCTCTTTAATTTAAGGAAAGCATTTGCCAGCTTAATATAAAATATTAATGTCTCATTTGTGCAACAATTCTTTTTTCGCAATTTAAACATTAAGGATAATCTTATACCAAACCATTTTAATTAAAACAATTATAAAACAATTAATTCAGCTTTGGATTCTTGCCTGCTTTATTGGTTTAATAGATGAAAGCATATCCCTCTTACTTCAACTGTAATGAAGGCTTACACGTCACAAAAACATATGCACGCTGTGTTGTTAACTGCTAGTCCATCTGTTTCTGATACCAACCTGTATTTATTATTTTCTTGCACAATAAAGACATTCATGTTACCTTTTAATCAACTACATTATTAAAACTGTTCTAACCTATACCATTTTATTTTGATTCTATGAGAGGACAGAATATACTGTTAGCAGGGTACACTCAACTGCACCATTTCATTTAGTAAGGTAAAAAACACTCAAAATATCAAAAAACATATACAGTACTGTGCAAAATTTTTAGGCAGATGTGACAAAATGCTCTAAAGTAAGAAATTATTTTTAGCATTTTACAAAATGATAAGTCAGTGAACAGAAGAAAAAATTACATGAAATCAACAATGTAATGTGTAGGTTGAATTCAATTATTAACTGAAACAGAAAAGGCTGTGCAGGAGGAATAAAACTGGGTGAGGAATAGCTAAACTCACTAAAAACGTTAGGTTTCTGGAGATGGTTTAATGTCAAAAGTCATACCCAGGGAAAGACAGAATAAAGCAACAAGACACAAAGTATTATGCATCAGCAAGGGCTCTCTCAAGCAGACAGAGGTTCCCAGATGTTATGTCAAAGCTTTTTTCAAGAAGCACAAAGAAAAGGTCAATTTAGACCAAAGACAGGGTGGTTGGCCAAGAAAACTCAGTGCAGGCGATTAAAGACACATCATGCTTACTTCCCTTCACAATCAGAAGATGTCCAGCAGTGCCACCAGTTCAGCATTGGCAGAAAACAGTGGGATCCTGGAACACTACTGCCCAGGGAAGTCTGGATACAATTGGTCTTCATGGAAGAATTGCAGCCAAAAAGCCATACTTCTGATGTGGAAACTATGCCAAGCGACTCAACTAAAAAGGTAAAACAGAAACTGGGGTGCAGGAAAATAGCAGGAGGTGATCTGGACTGATCTGGACTGATAATTTGAAATGTTTGGCTTCAGTTTGTTCACCAAAGGGCTGGAGAGTGCTACAAAAATTATGGTGGAGGTTCCTTGTAAGTTTTGGGCTGCAGAATTAATGGTCTCCTCAATGCCAAGAAGTACAGGCAGATCAGTACAGACAGTCATTCATCATCTGATTGCCCCTAAGATTGCCCCTGCAGCATGTCAATGACACCAAACATACAGCCAAAGTAATTAATTACTGTCGTCAGAGTAAAGAAGAACAAGGAGTCCTGGATGTGTTTGTACGGCCCCCTATAGAACCCTGATCTCAACATCTTCAGGTCTGTCTGGGATTACATGAAGGGAGAGATAAGAAACTGAGCCTGCCAAAATCCACAGAAGAGCTGTGGTTAGTTCTCCAAGATGTTTGGAACAACCTACCTGGCGGGTTCCTTTAAAATATTAAATGCAAGTGTACCTAGAAGAATTGATGCTGTTGTCATGGCAAAGGGTCGCTAGAGCAAATATTGATATGATTTAGATTTTTCTTCTGTTCACTTACTTAGCATTTTGTTCAATTATAAAGACATCTCTATTGAAAATGTCTATTGTAAAAACATTGCTAACTTGCATCTTTTTTTTCACACCTGCCTAAAACTTTTCCACAGCACTGCATATTATAAAACAATTGGTAAAGGAACTTCAATAGCACGATTTGGTCAATAAACATAATATATATTTTGTCTGTACGTTGTGTTTTACAGTGTATTTAATAGTGTCTGTTTCTCTGTGGACAAACACGATAGTCCTAGTTCAAAGAATTCAAAACTGTGTGATTACAGCAGGCTGAAATCCCGAAAATCCATCTGTTGAAGTTTACAAGCATGTATAACGCGCACGAACACTAATTCCAAGTTGTTCGCACTCCGCAAGTAAACCAACACCCACTTTATTATAGCGAGAGAAAAAAAAGGATTCCTTTAAAGTGATACAAAATGACACAGACAAAAAAATTCAAGTGTTCCTGGTACATCTCATATTACGACCTGTTTGATCTGGTGTTTGATACACTTTTATTTGAAAGCAAGCTAAGCGTGAATTCTTTGTTGAATATTTAATAAACGCAAAATTACCTTAGCAGTATAAAGAGGAAAAACAATAAAAGTACTATCAAAACCATTCTTTAATGGAAGTGTTGTTGCTTTGTTTAGCTCTGAAAAGCTTAGCTTCTTGGAGATTGTCATGTGTATGTATATATATATGTCTATATCATGTGTATGTATATATATATATATGTCTATATCATGTCCTGATGAAAGTCAGCAATGACTGAAACGTCGACTTGACTTTGAATAAAATGAAATTGTCAATTTAAAGACCTGGAGTGCTGACCATCCTTTGAAAGTGTTTTGTATGGAAACTGCTGGTTACTAGCACCAGGCTTGGAACATTTGGAATGGTGTGTGCAATGGACTCTGTGAGTAAATATATATGTCTATATATATATACTATCCAGTCTAAGACTTTGATGAGGCCTGGGACAGGTGCAGGAAATAGACATTTAAAGGAATAATTCAGTCATCATATGTACTTGCAATGCATATATGTGATGCATATGATAGCTGCGTGGTGTCTAAATCGTCATGTACTCCATTTTGTAAATGCACTTTCCTGCAACTGATTGACAACGTCAAGTAGGCAACCAGTGGCAAGAAATATTGGATCATTGAGGACGGAGATTGCAAATTATGTGTCAGTAGTGCTTTATTGTTAGAAGAATACATATTAAATTACTCACATTCTTTTATAGTAAGGGTGCCAGGGTCATTAGACTACCTTCTTCTTAGAGAAGAAGTTTCCCTGTCCTCCCAGGGCAATTAGAGGCATCCAAGGAAGATCTTTGAGCCAAGTGTGGACTGGATTTGTATGTATTGTCTCTGGGAGATTCTTCCTGAGCCTGGCTTAGCTGTGTCTGACAGGGGTAAGGTAATAGACATTTAGCCTAGTGAGTATAGTCCAGGTCAGGCTTAAGTAGACTGAGCTATTTAAAGGTTGCTTGACAGGTCTGCTTACATGCAGTGTTTATTTGATTCATTTTTTATTAATTTTTGGTAGAAGGACACTGGAGAGCTTTAACTTTTTTAGCTGAGCACATGAAAACCATGATTGACTGTCCAATCACCCACCACATGCTTAAAGCCTTCTAGATCTGGAACATATTTGTAATTGGGCACCAGATAATTAGGGAAATGATTAGAGTGTTATGGAAAGGTGCAGGCAGATCAGGCAAGATTATTTCATACAATCCAGCAGGTTGCATTGTCTATATTCAAACGCAAATATGTAAATGTGGCATTCTGTAGCTAGAGCCGTAAAATGCTGATTTGCATATGTTGATTGGCATTGCTGTAAGGGTCGTTAAATCCTTGCGTATATTAAAAGCTCATTGAAAGATGTAAATGGAAAATCTCCCTAGATGAGCTGTGATAAAGTGGAATGAAGTACATACTTTGACCTTTATTCATGTAAAGTGGATTAATTCACTTATACTCATTCAAAATATTTAGGCAGTATTTATGTACCATTCACTTCAAAATTACAATGGAAAGCAGAACAGATAACAATCAAGGAATCAAACCTGGTTTTACTAATACAGTATCTGTGAATTTTAAGTATAAAACGTGATATTTTTCTATAATAGTAAATATTCTATAATAGTAAATGTAAATATTACATTTATATTAGATTATATCCACTCCTTGTCCAGTATAAAGAAGACATACAATATTAATGCTAATCTATTTTGCAAAGAAGGTATTCAGAGGTGAGTGAATTGCCTTGTCAAATGAAATGGTGCCAAGATGTAAGCTTGCTGGTAATAGATAATTTGTGAATTGCACACCTAAACCAAAAAAAAAGTGATCTGAAAGATGGACACTGGCCAATGTTGAGTCTCATCCAAGACATTTACAATAAACAACCCATGATGTGCACCTGCCATACCAGTATGTTATGGGTGCAATTGTTACCTGCATAGCTTTTACATGTATTTTTCATCTGGAAGTTAGGTATTATTTTATCAGATGAACTCATCTTCATAACTCAAATCGTCATGAATTCAGTTTATCATACCTCCCAAATGTCCCTTCTTTTGGGACTCTGACCCCCTCTGCCTCTCTTTCTTCCTTGAGCTTTCCAAAAGCTCAGAATATTTGGTATGTATGTGTATTTAGTATATACTTCCGAGGTTTGAAAAAAGACACGAAAACGAGGCCAGACCCCCCCATGATTAAGAAGAATATTCAGAGCTTTTTGCTCAGGGTTTGACACGGAGAACTCCAGGAGAAGCACCACTTCGGCTCCCTGGGTCAACACCCGAATCCTCTGGGTCGCTGGAGCAGGGTCTTGACAGGCCCCACTTTCCGCCCATTTTTCCTTTAAATGGGGGTGGTTCCCAGTGCCCCCTGACATCAGCAGGAAAGCCCCTTGACATCAGCGGGAACGCCTCCGACGTCAGTGGGCAGTCCTTAGTGTTTTTAGCTTAAGTATGTAAAACTATGTACCCTACACAATCACATGTAATTTGATAACAAGGGGGCGGCCTCTAAAATAAATATTTTTCTGTTTATCTTTGACGGAATTCTGGAGTTTGAAACAAAGACTATGGCATTTTGGAATGCCCGCATACTAATATCCATATACAAATATTTAGCACTGTTTGTTTTTTAACAGCTTAGTGATTGTATCCCATTTTGACAAGCATTTTATGTAATGCAACTGGGATTACTTTGCTCGGTTTTCAATAAAATTAAAATAGTCTTCATATTCTAATTGAACTCACTAGTTTTCTCTGCATCATTTTATATTATATATTTTTTTTTTGTTTTGTTTTTTTTTGCTAAGTTGATTTTATGTACAATATGAACAAAGTTAAACCAGCTGGCTTAAGTGTTGTCTATGCCCTGAACAAACAGGCAAGCATAATTAATTTTGCACTTATATTTGTATTTATAAAACATATTATATTAATATGTAAACAGTAATATAAATATTTTTGTAATATAATCAACTGTAAAATGTGGGAATTATGGCCCAAAAAACCAACAGACTGACAATATACACAATGTATTGTGAAATAGTAGTTTAGATTAATAGCAATCATTATTTATATCATAAGTTCTGAAAAAGGCTTCTGTTGAAAAGTCTCGCTTTATATTTGTATGTGTACAGCAATCATAAACATTTTGCTTTATTTTATACACAAACATAATAATTACGGCACAAATTAGGAAGAAAGAAGTTTACATGGTGCAGTATTTGCAAACGCCGCATATATTAACAAATTTAGGCAAAATGGTTGCAATTGCGCCATCATATTTCATAGCGCTGTACAATGGGTAGTTAGGACATAACAAGTAGTATATAAATATAAAAATAATCTTTATATTATAAATCTTTAAACCTAACAGAACTTTTTTGTTAATTTGTTCAATAGCGGTAAACGATGCATGTGTTACCCCCTCTCCGCTTCAGTTGAATTATAAGTATCTGTTGAAGGGTTAAATTCTTTTTGGTGATGAAGTTTAAATATGCTTATGTGCAGACCGTAATGTATTGCAGTGTATTGTATACTAACTCAACGTTTATGAAATATTTAAGTTGCTGGTTTAATTGCCCTGGGTAGAAGTTGTGGTAGGTGAACATGTTAGAGGACAAAAGAGTTCATTTTGTTTAATAAAACATTTTTTAAATATTTTTTTAGTCTTTGATTGGTCAGTAGTTCAGGTAGTATTTCTGTTAATCGTCATTGATTGTAAACCCCCAAACAGAGTAATTTGCTTTGGATTTTAGTACAAACAGTAAAATTCAAATGACCCTATGTTCTGCTTTGTTAAAAATAGATAGAGTTTGTGAATATCTTTAGTCAGAACAGTCTCTAAAATAAGTTTTAAGGATTTAGCATCTGTACTTTACTAACTTTATTTTATTGCAAATGTAACTTGGAATAAGTCTAAATCTAAATAATAAATATTTTATGGGGTCACAGTAGCAGAAGTTGCTGTGACCCTATCAAATATTTATTATTCTAGATGAATTTCCTTCACACATAAAATCAGCAAACACACAGTGCTAAGGGGAAACTGTAGCACTGCATGGTGTGTCGTAGAAAGCTGTTCACAGAAAAAGTGAAAGTTTGTGAAATATTCAGTGTGTTCTTTATGGAATATTCAGTGTGTTCAATATTAATGGCTCCATGGACAAGCCTTCTCCAGTGGGCCCCCAGTCCTACCAGCTCACGTGCAAAGGAGTTGGAGGCTTGTGCAGCTGCTGATTTTGGCCCCTCCACTGGTGATTGGTACATCAGGAACTGCACATCCCTTGATGCTTGGACATGATATCATATGACATCATAAAAAAGAAAGCTGCCTTCCTCCTCCATTTCCTGCAACCGATTGGCTGCTAGAAGCAGCCAATCGTTTGCAGTTAGATGTGTCCGGCGGAAGGTTTAGCTGGATGCTGGGGAAAGGAGCAAACGCATATAAAGGAATTCTGCAAAATGTGTAAAACTGACATCAAAATCTAAGATACCTGTGGAGTTTTCATTTTAGAAGAGTTGACTTTTTAAACATTTTAGCATTTTATCCAAAGGGGAAAAGGTACATCTCTGGGCAATTCTTGAGCTAACTTTGCCCTTATAAAATACAATCCATATTGAGGAACAGTGTAACTAATTAGCTTATGGCCCCATGCATGCACACATTAACGTGTGCAATGAATCTTTGAGGGTATAGTCGACTCAACTCCATATCTGGAAAGGTCTTAAAATAACTTCTTCATTCACTCCTACAACAGGCCTGTGATAACCAAAAATAAAGGTTGCAGGCCTGTGTCAGATACTGGGATATATTTACTAAAGACGAACTTGACAAGTAAAAAAAAATCCATTGTAAAGTACGCTGAAGGAACGGTCCTTTACATAATGCTGTCATAATTATAGGTGTCAAGGGAATGGGGGGGGGGTTGCATGATACCCTAGTAGATCAAAATAGTGTATAAATACAAATTTCAGTTTACTCCTCTATATAAAATGACATTAAATTACAATAGATAAAAGAGTTGCCTTGTAAGACATATACAAAGATACAGCTGGAATTGATTGCAGATTGCATTTTGGTAAATGTACATGTTAGGCTTTCTGCATACATGATCATTGGTGTTAGAAACTATGAAACATTTTTCCGTTAAGTACTTGGAAAACATGTAAAAAACCTAAGAGTAATGAGTATAAAATTGAGTGCTAAATTAGGTGAGTCACAGTTATCGTGTACGACCCACTTATAAATATGGAAATTGCCATTCTGTAACTTCATGTAAATCAATGTTTCTTTCATCCTCAATGTTGTATATTATCTAATGTGGTATGCATTGATAATAATGATTTACAAGAAAAGATTTGCAATAAACTACCATTTTATGTATTACATATATATATATTTCCCACTCCAGTTAAAACCTAATTGCTAAATTAACCTAAAACTGTCATTTACGATAGTGGTAATTATATTGTACAATACTGTTAAAATAATATCATTAATTATTCTCTATAAAGTGAAAGCAATTAAGAGGCACTATGTACTGTGTGCCTCAGTCTAGGATACCCGTGTAAATATAGTCTACGGCATTCAACTAAATGCATTTTCAGGGCTTTCTCTGGACTGGCTGGAGGCAAAGATGAAACTCACTTTGTAAATGTTTCAATTTAGAGCAGGTCTCTTATACTTTCAGCCTTCGCTCACCTTAATGGATTAGGCAGACGGTGAGAGAGTATTAAAGCAAGGCAGTTTATGCAGACCTGGAATGTGTTCTCCAATAAGATTAACAGATCTAATAGGATTTAAGGTACTATCAAAGCCATTATTATGTACCTTACACAGTGCAAGCTCCAGACGCTTTAACCATTCCGATTTAATCTAATCTAATCAAGAGTTGCCTAGGTATGTTCTGCTCATTTTTAGTCCAGTCCTATTATCTAAACCTCTGTGCTGAGAATAAAGACCCGAAATGAAATTCTTCCAAGTAATTTCAGTTCAATTTGATAAAAGATCAGCATGGTAACTCAATCTGATCCATAATAAAGACAAGAAAAAGATCAAAAAAACGCATTTATTGATTTCAAACCAGAGGACGACACCAAAATAAGTCATTAATGTTACACTCCCATAATCTTACATTTTCTTTTTTTTAATGTAGGTGTATATAGAGCCACCAATTTAGGCAGCATTACAATACATATATTCAAAGGGTCGGACAAAACTAGAATTGGCAGACTTAAGACAAACTGAAACATTAGGTAAAGCGTTTTCTCTTTGTGGAACAACATCTTTAAATCATGTCTTATTTAATCTATAGATTTCGACTGAACCAGATATATTGAGATTGTGGGATACATTCTTTTGCTTTTATCAAAAGTACAAATACATTTACAAAATTACGGAGGCGGGCATTCTTATGAGACATGGAAACAGGTATCTAGTAGGCTTTATTATAAGATTGGGCTACTGGTTTCATTTGGATTTAGAATAAAGAATTCAGTTAAACTATAGCATCTCCCCAGTGTTGTGAAAAGTAGCAAGATTCTTTATTTAGTTAAGTAAAACATAATTTTTTCAGCCCCAGGGAAGCTGAGATCCGTGACAAAATGGTGGCAAGACTGGTGTACGGTTAATTTTCTGCCCTGTAGCTCTTTCTTTTGCTCACCCAGCTGATTAAGCCATATCCAACTGGAGGACAATAAGTCAGAATAGACACCTTCCTATATGGTGTAATATGTAACTGGACATGTGTGAGTCCATGTCTAATTCATAATGTGCAAGGGGCATTTACTTAATGAGGAGGAATGATGATGGCCGCTTCCATGCCGTAGACATACGATGGGTTCCTTAAAATGCAGTTATTACTTATTGTTTAAACAGCAACAGAAAAGGTTACATTGATTTATTTGACATACTTAACTGTAAAATGAAGAATTTTGGAAAAGCGAAGATCAGATTTAAATGGACAGGTTCTTCCTAAACATCCCCCCCCACACACACATCTCTTGTTTATCTATTTCTTTCATTGCTTATTATGTTGCAGCCATCAAACCATTTACCTAAATTCAGCAGTGTGTCTACGTAGCAAACGTTAACATATTTCTGCTCAACACTGTCACAATTAGTCACTCTATAATGTCGTGAAAAGCAATCTGCTCCCATTAAACTCTTCACACACTCATTATAAAAGCACTTACAGACTGAAGAATGCTTATAATGCATTATTTAAAAACACGAAATGTACCCTGCATTCAATACTAGTAAGTTGGATTTGCTGAAGATAATGATATGGACTTTTTTGGCTAGGAACTATGCTCTACATAAGTCCAAGGAAACAAACTAGTAAGGGTCTTTCAACTAAACAACAATGCTTTTGATTGTATAGTATGGGTGGCCAGGTGGCAATTTTGAGATTCTAGAAAACCACTTGAAACCATGTCTACAATGTTGGTCTCAGATAGAGAACAATGATCTGGACTGAATAGGTTAAGCGTGTCCAGTTTGTTGTCCTGCTATTTATGAAAGGTTGAATAAATAATATTTTATACTAGGTGGATGATTTGTGGATGTGCAGTGTTGCTGAGCCATTGGATTGGTGTGAAATATTTTTATTCTGTATATTTGACTAACTTTAAGGCCTGGAGATCACTGCCATAATCTCATACCCATGAAACATTCCGGGCTTCCAGGGGGGAAAGAGGTACAGTGGAACGTGCGTTTCAAAATGGAACTTTACTGATAAAGAGACACTTCAATTCAATTGCAAAACAAGCTGAAATACTTTGTTGAAGCACCTTTTGATTTGATTACAGCAATCAGTCTTGGGTAGGAGTCTATTACAATGCCACATCTTGACGTGGCAGTATATGTCCACTCTTCTTTGCAAAATCGGTCAGATTGCGAGGATATCTCCTGTGCGCAGCCCTCTTCAGATCACCCCACAGATGTTCAATTGGATTCCGGTCTGGGCTCTGGCTGGGTCATTCCAAAACGTTAATCTTCTTCTGGTAAAGCCATGCTTTTGTGGATTTGGATGTGGGCTTTGGGTCGTTGTCGTGCTTGGATGTTTTTCTTTGTAAGAAAAAGCTTCCGTCTTGCCACCCTACCCCATAGCCCATTCATAAGGAGAAAACGGGAGATTGTTGTCACATGTAGCACACAGCCAGTACTTGCCAGAAATTCCTGCAGTTCCTTTACTGTTGCAGTAGGCCTTTTGTAAGCCTCCCTGACCAGTTTTCTTCTCGTCTTTTCATCAATGTTGGAGGGACGTCCAGTTCTTTGTAATGTCTCTGTTTTGCCATATTTTCTCCACTTGATGATGTTCCATGGTATATGTAATGCTTTGGAAATTCTTCTGTACCTTTCTCCTGACTGATATCTTTCAACAATGAGATCCCTCTGATGCACTGGAAGCTCTCTGCGGACCATGGCTTCTGCTCGGAGATGCAACTAAGCAAATGTCAGGTAAATCCTACTAGAACAGATGAACTTTATTTGTGATAAATCAGATTCACTTTAAATGATGGCAGGTGTGTAATGACTTCTATTTAACATGAGTTTGAATGTGACTGGTTAATTCTGAACACAGCCCCAGCCCCAGTAATAGGAGGGTGTGCACACTTATGCAACCAGGTTATTGTGAGGTTTTTTTTTTATCCCCCCCCTCAAAGATTTCAGTTTGTTTTGGAATTGAATTGTTCACGTTATAAGTCACATTAAAGGTGGAAAAAGTTCTCACTTCCTAGCCAAAAAAGTCTATATCCACAGTAACTGGAAAGCTCTTTTTGGCAGGAATGTTCCTTTGCTTGTTATAATTCCTTTGCTTGTTATAACTACTTTTCAAATGTGGCACCAGGAGCTCATTTTATATTTAACCCCCCATAATCATCTCAAAATAGCATCCTATGTTTAACCTTAAACTGTAATACATGAAATACCAAAACAATCAAATAATGCTCCATATAGGGTGTTTGTTGCTTTACACATAAAAATAGTAAACCAATTTTACAAAGTACTTTTTTAGTATTAATAGAGAGACAAAAAAAATAGAAATTCTGTTTCACAGATTCCAGATTTATAACTATGAGTATTCCATTGTATGGATAATTTCAGCTCTCTCCCTAGTAATAAGACATTTTGTGTATTGGCTTATTTAGTAGAAAAGCGGACAACATATGCAAGTAGTCTTTATTATTCGAATAAGTAGAATTTGGCAGTTTTGCTCTTAAAAATAATCCAGCAATGTTGCCTGCTAGTAAATAATTACAGAACTCATTAGTCTTAATGCCACATAATGGGGATAACTGCAAGCACTCCCAATACTGAGATTTATAGGAGGCAGAAGAAAAAAAGCCAAAAATATCAATACAGAGAATATAGCTTTGTTATCTGTATACAGATTACTTTTCGGAAAAAAAGACGTTTCGTTGTGCTCTTCTAAATGGCGTAGAGTTTCCCTAAATCACTGAATGTAATAACATTACTTATTATTTCCTTATTATTATTATTATTCCACATTTAGCTACATTCACGATCAACGTATAACTATTTGTTTGTCTTTTCTTTCTCTAGTTTGTGCCAAGAAATTACAGACTACATCTGTACTTAAATCTTCCATATCTGCATTGACACAGCTACAACAGGATTTGTCGATTTAAATATGAACACAAAACTGGCATTAGAAGGATTTCAAAACTGACTTTGTGAGCATTTATATTCAATGACATATATATAACATGCAATCCTGATTCGATGAACGCTTAAAAATGTTTCACTGCTGCGGAATAAATCAGTTTTTGGCTCTAGCAAAGCAACGATCCTTAACTAAGCCCCAAAGTTTGATTTCTCATATAACCTCATAAAAATCACAGCTTTCCATTAAAGAATGAGCACCAGACTCTCTGCCACACTCCATAATGGAATACATATGAGTCCTGACATGTTCACTGTAGCAGAAGGCAATAACTCTTTATTATGGTTTTTTTTTTTTAGATTTACAAAAATCTATATTAAATATTCAGTGTTGCAGACAATAAAACCGATAAGCACTTCCTCTGCCATATAGTAACTTATGGACCACATAGGTAAGGAGTGCTGCAAGTAGAAATAAAGTTTTCTTCTATTAATGCCTATTGACAGTTATGGGAATAATCAGGCTGACTTTATTCAATGTAAAAATGAGAACAGTTTTAAAAAGTGGCCATTATATTATATATTATTTAATTATATAATAATAAAAATAATATAAATAATATAAAATATTATTCAAATATTACATATTGCTTAAGATATAGTGACATTCTCAGATCCTTAGTGATAGTAATAAAAGTTTTCATTGCTTTTTAAGACAGCTTTTTTACAAGGAAAGAAAAGAAAACAGCAGTACTGCATGTAATATCACCTTAAAGTTTCCTAAAGACGAAATTATGCTGAAAAAAGATCCATCTATTTTGGGTATGAACTGCAACTCCGTAGCAAGTCATTCAAATACTAATGTTTTGTTTAGTCAAATAATAATGAAATATATATGGTTTCAAGGTTAGACAAAATGCAGGTTTACGTAACATCCAAATAAATAGTTTCAATTATCTGTATAGCTGGGAAGACCAAACCGGCTCCTGAGACAAATATAAATGATGTCCCTTTGAGTCTCTCGATCGACCAGTGTTCTTACGGAAGATAAACAAAGCTTCTCTGTTATACAATGCCATCTAATTGAGGCTTTTAAATGTCAATATTTAATACTCAGATAAAACGGTATCCTTCTTCCAAATTAGATTTTAATGCAATGAGGCCATTAATAAAATATGTTTTTAAGCTTCTGTACAGACAATAAATACATAAAACCAATTACCTTTTCTAGAGGTCATACTTGTTTCGTAAATTGCTACTGTCATACAACTGAACTTTTCCCATGGTTCAACTGATGTTTGAATGCACTTGCCTATCGTGGCTACTGTGCACAAGGAAAAAAAATGCAATATTTATTATTTTTTTTCAATAAAAAAGAGCACTGTATCTAGACCCCCTTCTTTTTTTGTTTTCTTTTCCCTGGTTCTACTTCTTGTTTTCTCTTAATTACATTATGTACTTTTCTTTTCCAGTGTATCACAACCATCTCCTTTTACCTTTACGTGATGAACATTTTCTCAAATATTTATGCTTAAATAAAGCTGAAATGAAACGTCACGAACAGTAGACCGTTTATTTCCATGGATAAATGGTTGTGGTTATTTTAATTTATCAGTACTTTCTGATATGCCAGGTGCCTACTCTATGAGAAACCAAGTTTACAACTGGGGTTGGTCATGGCTTTCCTCCCAATATAATGTTTATATTGCTTTTGGAAAGATAACTATCGCTAGCAGGCGATACATACCTCACCCTGCCGTATATTTTTTTTTAAAGTATGTCTGCTTCGCATATGTCTCAGAAAAGAAAGAACATTTTCAATTGGCAAAATTCTAGATTTTACATTTTGTACTTTTAGGATCCACACATCCTACAATGTCACCTTCTGATGCATGGTTAAGCAACTCTCATATCTGCCCTACAAATAATGAAGTGATTTATTATCTATAGCTGTGTACCAATTGAAAATAATAGACCATAAGTTATCATAGCAAGGGAGTTTTTTTCTTTTTTTTCCTTTTCTATAAAAGTAACAATATATCTCATTATGATTGGCATCACGGGTACTGGTTTGGATATTAAAGACTCTTCTTGATAACTGATTTTATAATAAGACTAGGCACTAAGAGCAGCTTCGTAATAGACACTAGGAGTTTTCCATTCTTTAAATGTAAGTATATTTAGGTATGTTGTACAATCAGGAGATTATTGGATATTTAAGAAGAGCAAATCATTTTTACCACTTTAACTTTGCATTATACAGGGCCAGCTCAGCTCTTCTTGGAGGGCAGACTTACTGGGATTTGCCTTTTTTATAATGCATTAAAAATGTGAAGGAATGAAAATGTTTAACAAACACTTAGCAAATTCCCAGATTAGCATATAGAGATAAAGGTCACAATCACAACAAGCTGACACTGTGATCCATAAATAATGCAATGTACCTACACATTTTACCTTTTTCATAGTTTAAAATGAAACTTGCTCACTAGGGTTACCAATTGCCAATTTGCAAGCACTCATCAACTAACTTTCTTTTCTCCATTATATAATTTGTTTTATTATGGATTTCTGAAAATATTTACTTAAATACTAAATTCATACTGAAGTTAATTTTTAAATCAGTTATATCATAGTGTTTTCTGTAAATAGACCTACTTTAAGAAATCACTGATTTTTTAAAAATACCTTTTCATTTATAACGTTTTATCATTTTAGTTGTATAAGCTACTAAAAAGAGTATTGGAATATTTTTTGTAAAGTAAGCGTAAATGCTTTTTGGGAACCTATAGTGATCTCCTTAACAGTGATATGTTATTGGGAAATATATTGATGTCCTAATAGTGATGTCCAAAACTCTCATGTATTTTTGAACAATGCCAAATCAATGACAAAGTGTGCATGTGTGTGTAGATTAAGATGCAGGAAACAATATTTTTTTTTAAAAAAAAAAATCCTTTATTAGAAAAAAACAATTATGAACAAATTTAAAACAATTGAAACAAATGTAAGTATTTTAAAGTTTGACATACTGCACAAATGGCAACAAATCCCATGGCAAATAAAGGATATGTGAGGTATATCAACCATATTCACAGTGAATATAAAAGCTCACTTGGAATATTGCAGGTAGTTTGCAGGTCTACATTGTACAGCTCTTCAAAATATGATGGCACTGTTTAAATCAATAAATAATAGTAAATGGAAATAGCACAAATAGCATAAATAGAAGCTCCGGAAAACCAGTGACTTCCACAGATCTCGATTGGTGATTGGCGTCCTTGTATGGACACTTGTTGCCAAAAAACTGGATATATGTCTGGGTAGGTTTAGTGTAACAGAGAACAAAGAAAATAGGGTATTCAAGTGTCAGTCACTTATATTAGGCACATCCATCATCTGTAAATTAGATTTTGCGTAGAATTTTGATGATTTTAGGACCCAGGGGGAGGGTTTGTACACGACAATCATGGGTAAACTCTCAGATTAGTGAATAAGCCCTAGGGAGCTCACATAATTACAGCAGAGTTGGGTATATTACAGTAAATTTTGGAGGTATCTGTCTCTGTGTTGTAATGTCTACCTATCATCTTACTTTACTCCTTATTATATCACATATTGTTCTATTGATTCTTTTAGCTCGCGATAAAGCAGGCTGCATAAATGCCTTTATAGTTAGTGGTGAACCATTCAATCTTTTTTAACATCTGATACATCTACATTAGCCATAAATTAAACTGGCTTTCTACAAACAAAGCACACTTTGTTCTGAATGTAGTCCTTGCAATTCATTGGTAAAGAAATAGTCATGTCCAATTTCATTATAGTATAAAAAAGTGTACAGGTGTAGTGTAAACTACTCTGATCTGAAACAGCTTTAAGCTCTAGACACGGGGGGGTATTTCAGCACCCCATCATCAACAGATGTAGTTATGTTTCTTCTCTGGACCAGGTTCTTGAAGTCATGCCCACACTGCTAATGGCTGATCAAGCATCATATATTTGAAGGATGGCTATTCGTCTACAAAGTTTCTTTAATTAGTATTTGACACAACAGTAGATGATTCAATCAACTTTGTAACTCATCCTTTGATGTGAAAGAAATATGCCATAGCTGAGTCTACTATGGTAATCATGGGCCCTCCTCAGGGCCGGCCCTACAATGGAGCCGAGTGGGGCAATTTTGAAGCGGAGAGGGGCGCCAAGTGGTTTACGCTTACCCGCTCGGCGCCCCTCTCTCCTCTGCGAGCCCTCTAGCTCGGTCTCGGTGCCGGCTTGTAATGCTGAGCACCGGAAGTGACGTCAATTTCCGGCGCTCAGCATTACAAGCCGGCACCGTGGCAGAGCAGGGAGACTCGCCGCAGGACTGTTTAAAGGTAAGCACCGGGGGGGGGGTTGTGTTAGATAATGGCCGACGTCGGCAGGGGGGTGGCATTTTGAAACTTCACCCCAGGCGGCATTAAGTCTTGGGCCGGCCCTGGCCCTCCTTGTATGCACTACCATTGTTTAAGAACATACATTGGTTACTCCCAATATAATGTTCCAAAATTTCATATTAATTGTGGTATTCCTTGGTTGTCCACTTACCTTAACCTGTGCTTTTCTATGTACATATTTATATATACATCACCAAAATACTAACTAAAATTACTAAAAAAAATTGGATTAAAAAAATGGTCTACTGTGTGGCTTGAAATCCGTTATCTTGCTTTTTGCCACATTTCCCATAGTTAGAAAAAAAAATAAAACACAGGAGAGGTGCATAAGAGGTCATAAACATTTAATGATCCAATAATTGTTATATCAGAATAATCACTGTTCGTAATTAACTTCCTTTGTTGCTCATTCATCTGATATTTTCGGCAGCCTTTAATAGTTTCTCCTGACAATCAGCATTTCTTTAGCATCTCGTAAAATGAAGCCTTTAAAGTGAGGCAGAGAAGAGATGATCCCATAAATCACAGCTATTTCCTTTCTCTATCTCTCTGAAGTGTGCCTTCAATGATAGACTCTCATCCGCTATTTTCTGCTTCCCGTTTTAATTGCTCTTTAACTACTGAAATTCACTTCATGTTAAAATATTGGAAATCAGTGAGAGGATAAAAACGTAGGAAGCCAGTCAGAATAGGGCACCCAGGGATATTTATTTAAACAAAATTGAAGAATGGGTTTCCAGGCATGTCAAGATATATATATATATATATATATATATATATTTATTTTTTTTTTAAGTGTTGCGCAACTGATGTGTAATAAATGAACATATTTTGAAAAGGACACAAAAGGAGGTGACGGCATTAAATGGAAAACGCTTATAGCGTAATTATACTTGATTATTAAAACTACATTTAATTTGTGCTTTTTTTAGTCTCACTCGTAGGCATTTAATTTAAACAATTACTTCAGGTAAATTTATATGTGTCCCAGTGTGGCAAATCTACCATCACTTAATCAAATTCCCCCCTGCCCCACTGGCCAGCTTAAGTGATCAACGGGACATTACTGATTGAGGAGGAATAATCATGCATCTCCTGATCATGCAATTCCAGGGAGTTAAGGTGGCTTCTCTCATAGTATACACTGCACATATGTTTTTAGGCCTACACAAATAAGTGCATATAAGTTGATTATTTTAACATCATTACATGGATTTCTTTCACACATAGAATGTACAATTCTCTTGGCTTGTACTGATGATGCACAACCAGTGAATAAACTTTGAAGGCAAAAAGAAAAAGGGTTGAACCTGCGAAGAAAGAATAAGCTGCATGCTCTTATTAAGGAATAATATGTTTAAAAATATAATATATATATTTTTTTTTTTACCTGGCATGAAAGCTAAAATGCACGTCAAAGATATTTTGTGATGTACTGATGGGAAAAAAGTATTAAGAAAATTAAATCACAGAATGAAAAATAGAATCTGAGCAACCATGATCATTTGGAAAACAGCTGGTGTGTTGTTTCATTGTGAAATTGCAATTAAGTTCAGGTTGCTGCCTTTCCCATCTAATTATCTACATAATGCTTGAGCCCATGGTATCTTTTTTTCCCTTTCAGTACACATTAATAACTATATGCCCTAAAAGGAGAAAGAAATTCGATTTAGTTAGTGTAATATAAATGTGACCATTCTTAGCCGCACACACTCTTTGTGTCTGGTCTTTGTCTGCAGCTTACTGAATAATGATTACTTATTATATGTCTGGGTTTTTTGAGTTTGTTATATCCGGATGATGATCTATCAATGCTTATGCAAGTAAATACCAAAGCAAAAAGAACACAACAAAAGACTACTGGGACATCACCATATACCTCAACTTGATTAAATGCCCTTTAATACAACTGTTAAATTACATGTGAGGCTCTATGTTGACTTCTCAAGGGTGGCTAGCTGTGAAAATTGTGTATATAAAAGAATAAATTGGGTATTTTATATAAAGCTTGACTACATAAAATCACCAAACATGAAATGAATGTACACTTATCAATACACAAAAAATAAATAATAATACCTAAAATGTCGGTAGGGACTGCTTAGAAAATGGTGAGTTCTCCCAGCATCCCCACTCACTAAATTTAGTGCAAGCAGAACCAGGACTTACAGTATGTACAGTACTAGGAGTTTTGAGCCACTGAAACACACTGTGAAAATAACACATACATGACAGTTCTTAAAACTGACACCTCGTAGTTTTCCATATGAACCATTGTACTTTTTCAAAGGCCATTAACCTAATTTATAGTAAACCTTGTCCTTAGGTCTTAATAGTAGACTTGTTGGAGTCACCAAACCACTGAAGATGAGCATTTCATCTAAAGTGACCAAAATACATCAAACAATATATAACTTTGGAAGCTGGGATTACGGTATCTATAATTCCTAATGCAATGCTCCACCATTTCACTTATACCTTTTATATTAAACCTCTCCAACATAATCATATCATGTGTGTAGTTGCAGTCAAAACCCAACTCCCGTAACTAGATCAGTGGGAAACATGACCTTGATATTGTTATGTCCCTGCTTTATGAGCTTTTACAGCTGACCACACATTAATTATGGGATATGTATAGACGGTGATCTTTTACAAGCAGAGATTATAATCCTTTTACAGTTATGATATAAATGCTGTAAATTAGAAATATAACCAATGGTGTTTCCCAATACCTTGAGGATATGCCGATATGTAATAAAAATTTAATTAATGCTGCTGTACACTGATGATATCGATTACATTTTCAACTTCAATTTCTTTTAAGTTTTCACGTTAAAATCTAAAAACATATGGCTAGTTGGTGATTCAAGTTTGAATCTTAAACAAAAAACTTAGAAGACAAACACCCTCATGCATAAACATAACAGTAGCAGCAATAAGTGCAGCGAAATGTTTTGTCGGTGATGGTCAAGAAGACACAGATGACCTCTTAATGAGTAGTCCCCTGCTGATACATCACAATTAGTAGTTTCTTAGCTCTTACTAGGCCTGACATCTGGAGAGAAAATATGGGAATTTTTAAGATGATTCTGAAGTACTTAAAAAAAAAGGTGGTCTTAGAAAAGAAAAACAGGTAGTTGTTTTGTAATTCTCTCTCTCCTTTAAATATCAATGACATGATAACATTTTTGAATGGGATGTATTCAATACAACAGCACAAATATATATTTTTCATTGCAGACATTGCCAAATATAGAAAGAGTGATCACAATAAAGGTATGGCACTTATAAGATTTGGCATACAATACCTCTGCTTTAAACAACAGATTAGCAGTATCGTTGTTTTCAGAATAACTTGTGACGCCTGAAATGATTTATTTGTAAAACGGCAGCATAAAATATATCTCACCTGACTTTCCAGCATTTAAATAATGCAGGTCTCCAAGGTTAATATGCCTGCCGGAGGAAGGTTTGTTTAGGAACACAGTAATGGTGTCTTAGAAATGGCTACAGATTTTTTTATGTCTGTTTAACAAGGACAGACGAAAAAAAAAAAAAAACTAATTTGACAGATAGCTTGTGTGCCGGTGGCACGGACAGGTGGCAGCTGGGATTACGGTAATTCCAGTCCCAATGGACAAACGCAACGAGAGGTCCAAGTTAGGTGAACCAGCAGTGTTTCTCATGAGGAAATTATCACAGTAAAAAGATGAACGACCTTTTAATAAGAAGCCGGTAATAATGGAAGGGATTTATTTTGGCTTTCAAATAAACTGTAGTATATTAGCACACATTCACTTGAATCTTTTCCAGTCTTCCCTCTTTAATATGAATAATCATTAGAACATGCTTTAAAAAGTCATCCAAATAAGGAATGTGCATCAAGCTGTAATCCATTAAAGGGCAGCAGGCAAGCCTCTGATATAGCGGTGGATCTATACCTGATGATATCTCTAGATATGATTTCAGCAGTCTATTATGATCTAGCACTTTGGTTAAGGAATGACAATCCGTTTCACTTAAAAAATCTTAGTTTGAGTCTGAATTCAGAAACAAAAGTTCTTAACACCCAGGTGCAGCACAGCCAATAAAAAATAACCCAAGATAAGCGCGCACTCACGGAACTTGTAATGATAGAAAATCATCTTGAGAAAGGTCCGATACCTGAACCGAAACATTACGTTCTGTTCATGAGAAACACTGCTGGTTCACATGCCTTGCACCTCCGCTGTGCGTTTTTCCATAGGGACTGTAATTAATTAAGTTCCACAGAACATCCTTAATGTTTTGGTCCAAATATCGGACCTTTATCAAGATGTAAGATTGATTGTAACAACTTAATGTTGGGTAATGTTGCTTGTACTGTAGGTATGCAGTGTAGGTATGCAGTGTAGGTATGCAGTGTACAAGGGGGCTGCTGCCAGGCAATACCGAATATTTTTTAAAGGCAAATATTTCACATACGTTTTCATTCCTCCGAGGCTTTGTTTCAATGTACTGGACGATTATGGTGTTATTCAGTATCAAGACCCATACTTATATAACTGATTAAATGGCATATTTTAATTGATCTGTATAACCATTTAGGGAGAACAGTGTTCTTGGAACAAAACCTCCACCTGTAGAACAAACTGTTCTTTTTAAACACTGGAACACATCATTATATTGGCACAGCCACTGCCTAAATTACAACTGTCGTACTTAAAATTGTTTTCAAAGGGAATCATTTTTATTTCACTCAAATAGCTCTAGAGAGCGTTCCTTAAGACATTCCAAGTGTAATACTAAACGCTATTTAGCAAAGCACTATGTATTGGTTGTTGCACAATAGATTTCCCCGCTCACAGCAAGATTTCCCATACTTACGTGGTGTGCTTTACAATTCATTCCGCAACTCGATATATAAAAATGCACGGAGCAGATGGAAGATCCAGGCAAAGATCAAGAGTGGAAAATGCTCTGTTTTCCTCTAAATCTCGTCATGTTTCCTCACTCGTTTACGGAACAATTGATTTTGTATGAGTGAAGTATTTCTGCTCTTGCAATCAATAGCAAAATAAAGACAATTGATTAAAAATTATGTTTACAAACCCAGCGGATTTGTAAGGAACATTCGCGACGCTGCCTAGGCTTTCAGAATATAAAACAGCTAAGTCAGATCCATTAATGAGCAGATGACTACAACGAATCAAAGGCAGCTCAAACCTGGCAAACTTTTTTTGGGGGGGGGGAGGGACAGCATTTCGGGTTAAAATATTAAACGTGACACATTATTTCAATTTAATTGAGAGATCATGAGAGTTTGCAGGACAGTTGTGCTTCAGCTCCTTGACTTCTGTATTCATTATGCATGGCTATCAGGTTTTTCCAGCGATGAGCCTAAGCTGTCCTTGTATAATCTCACTGGAGTTTACTCTTCATAATGTAAAAGTAAAAGAGCTCAAATACAACTATTCCTGTGACCTCTTTTGATAGCTGTCCATTTAGTGAATATACCTCATTATGCTGTTTTCTTTCTAGGTCTCCACACTGCTACATAATACTTATTTATGTGTTCTAGCTGTGTTATATTTGCCTAATTTACAAGACAAACATCCTGACTCTTTGTCCTTCAGCCTTGTGTTAAACAATGGAATGTCGTAATCACCAGCCAGTCATTCTAACCAATGGGGTTATCCAAAAAAATTCACTGTTCAAGTAGGACTTCATTAACATTGCCATAAAGAGCAAGTTCAGTGTAGTGTTTGAACAAAGTCACCCAAAATATCACACAACTGACAAAAATGGCAGCCTCCGGTTCTGCAGATACAGGAAGTTTATTGGAGTAGAATGAAATGAAATGAAACCAGGTTTGTGTCAATGCTCCCTTGCATTGCTGCACATGGCACTTTATTCTATGCTCAAGAGTATTTGTTTCACCGGACTTGTCCTTGAACGACCATGTAAGTCAAATACATCACCAAGGTTGGGTTATGACTACAGTGATATTACACCAATATTAGAAAGCCTTTAGAGAGCATGTGCAAGGTTACAAATTATACAACAGTAGAGATGTGCACATACTCGTACATACATTTACTGTTGATTGTCAAAGTGCAATCATGTCAGTTATTTTACCACAAAGAAACAACATTGCTAATGCAACAAAAATATTATTCATAGATTATTACACTACAAATGGATATTGATACCAGGATTCACCAGCCTTTTTTTACATGAAACCTATCATGATTTTTTTAAATACTGCAAAACATGATCGGGCTTTAAAAGCAATTGTTTACAAAATTACTCAAGTTTAGTATTGAAGGACAAAATTTGGATACAAATGTTTTTTTTTTGTGAATAGAAAGGGCATTGGCTCACTTACTTTGCATTATTAAGTGCCAAGCTCAATGATCTCCATCCTCAAGAATACCTTGGATTGTCCTGTATAAAGCATATTCAATCAGTGAGATTGCTTGAAAGTCACCTTACTAGTTGAACAATACATTATGCAGGGCCAACACAGCCACTGTGCAGAGAAATTAGCCAGACAGTGGATTTAAGGAGTTGAAACCACAACTCTTCTGAAAAACCCCATGCCAACATTTCCTAAGTGGGTTGTTTGCTGGTTATCCAGGGAGTGGACAATTACCAAATCTACAAAAGCTCGAGTTTTCCTAAAAAGTAAACAAACTAAATATAAGTAGTTAGAATCTCAACTCAGTTTCAACCATCAGCACACAGGCTATATATGTAGCTATCTACATTTATTACATTACCAGCAAATTAGGATTAACATAACAAAATATGTGCTTAAAAACAGCATCCTATCTTGAATGCTTCAAAAACGCTACAAATGTGCCTCTCAAAGTTGACATTTTGGCCAGAAGCAGGTGCACTCACGTGTTTTCATTTTTCTATACCATACTGCTATTCCAGCACATTGTGAAACTGCAATAACCCATCCCACATTTTAACTGTGGGAATCCTTAACATTTTTTGTTTTATTTTATTTTTTAAAGATGAATAGTCAAATTCCATACAGAAACTAAAGAAGTAGAGAAGACCAAGAACAGATTAAGGTCTGAGTCATCACATCATAAAAAATGGCAGACTAGATGGGTCAAATGAGTCTTATCTGCCTGCATTGTCTATGTTTCCATGTGACACAGGAAAAACACAATCAGGTCCAGGATACAATGATCCAGCACTGGAGGCTAGGACAACGAGGCATTAAAAGACGACTGATTACAAAAATGCCTTGAGCTGGGGGGTAAGCAGTCCACAATGACAATGGTCCTGGGGGAACAAGGGCTGTAACAACCATAGAGCCTTCCAGTGGCGATTTGGACAGCTATGCAACCTACCAAGTTCAGAGTTACTGGTTTACATACTGAGGTTTCTGACAGTGGGTAATTCCTGTATACAGTCAGTAAAAAAATATGGCTGAATTGCAATGTGTATCTGAAAAATAGATATTTATTTTTTAAGAGCAGCTTCAGACGGTGTAAGGCAGTAATGAGCTTTATACAGTGTTGGGTCGACATTTATGTGTGTTTGCGTTAGAGTGTGTGTTTTAACATGACTGTGTATGTGGAAGTGTGTGTGTGGGGCAAGGGGCAAGAGAGAAAATCACAGTGTTTTAAATGATGATAAACAGCCCTGTTGCTGTTTTAATTGTTTTTTTTTAGTGCTCTGGTAACTCAAACATAATTATTTTTGTGTCACCAAAAACAAAAGTTAAATTGTTATACCAATAGGTGCGAGTTTTTAGTAAGGATACTTCCAATAAAAAAAAAATATGTCTAAAACTTCAGAGACTACCCTGTGATATGACCCAAATTATAATTCATTTGGATGTTTGTTTTCTGATTATCTAAACAAAAATCTACAACACATGTGTGTAAGCAGTATGGCCTCCATAAAAAAATATCGTGGGGAGCGAAGAAATAGTTTATTTCGTACTTTGAATTGTAGTTAATGTAGATGGGGGCTGATAAATGAATGAATGACTGTTCACTAATGAATGAATCACTAATTCATTATTGGCAACTGTGCCACTAAAGACACTGGATCACTTGAGTGGGTCTGCTGAACTGTGTACTTAAACAGATGCAGCTACAAGATACAACTTGAACGCACTGCCAAGTACGGTACGGATGTCAATGCATATTTTTTTTATATTTTGCTACCATGTACTTCTGATGTTACAGGACAGTAACATAGCTCCACTGCATCTCCATTTTGCTATCATGTTAGGAACAGGTTGGAGTGCCTGAATGAGTGAGGTAGAGAGGCTTAATAGGGTTTTATACAAGTGATTATGGTGCAAATTTTCTAAAAAAAAAAAAAAAAGGTCATATCACCTTAATGTTCGTGCTGATTGGACAATTTAATTAGTTGCTATGGTGATAAGCATAAATGTGAACATCTAGGTTATTTAGCACCAGACTTCTAGTGTTCTATGCTCTACAAAAAATGTAAGAATTGGACCCATCAATGTTTCATTATAAAGAAATAAGTAAATGAAAACCGTTTTTTTCGAGGTAAAAAGTATACCTGGGATCAAACTGGTCACTGAGTGGGTTTATTGCTGAACATAACCTCGTTATTACATTTTCACTATGAAAATATTTTATTTAGAATACACTGGACAATACATAAAGTAGAAAGTACATTACAGCTTAACCGACAGCTGCTTGTAGGGGACTTACATTCCAGTACAAGCCGCCCAACACATTGTGAACCGGGTTTTTGCCTTAAACTAAAATTTTAGCATCATCAAGCAGACTTTTCGACAACCATCTGTTGCTAAAAATGAAATTCTGTGGTTGCGGCTGTTGAGGCTCCTTTACTATAAGTAATATTTACGAGTCAATACATTTTGAAGGAGGCCTTTATAATCCATGGATTTAATTGTGTTAATACATTGATTTCATACTGAAGACTTCCTCGTACCTTTGGAGAGAAAATGGATTTTACTTCTTCCATTTGCATTGACATTATTACCATTAATGTTATTTTAATATGCTTGAGTCTTACCCTTTTTTCTCTTCCCATTAATACTGTTGGAATCATCTTTTCGCTCGTAAATGAAAACTAGTTTCCAGTTGCACTGTTTCTTTATTTATACATTTAGCACTTTCAACGGGTAATAGCTATTTGCTCCTTAATAAACAGAAATATTTATACCAAAGGAGCACGACACACCTGAAACACACAATACTACAATAAGCATCATAATTTATGTGAACCGTGTTACAACCCAAAGCGACTATGGCATATTTGTAACCCAGGGCTGATAATTATTTATACACCCTTCCTTCTAGATGACATCGGTGCTTGAACGCTGTGACCCAGGGGTGTGGGCTTCCCTGTATATACCACTCTTTTTCTCCCAGGGGCCACTACCTCTGGTTCACACACACTAACACAATACACTAACACACACACTAACACCATACACTTGCAGGCAGACACTCTAAAACCATACATGTGTACATACACACACATACACTCACTTTCTTTGCCTGCTTGTGCACTTGTATCTTGACATTTACAAAATAAAGAAGGATATGTATATATATATATATATATATAATATATATATTCAACGTCCTTCTGTTTCTGGATTATGCTGAGTGGTAAACATCTATTGTTTACCGACTTTTTACTTCCCAAGGACATAGGCATTTATGATTCTCCAGTCCAATACCTCATTTGGAGAAACAGAGGCTGGAATATTTTTCTCCCTTTTATTAAACGAATTTCCAATCTGGGATGAATAAATCTTGCTGCGCTTGCCAAGTGAAACAAAAAGTGAGAAAAAAAAAAAAAAAATAGAATGGAGTGATTCAGGAAACGTGCATCCAAAAGGAATTTATCAATGTCTAGTCATTTGCATACTTGGCAAACAATGCGTGATGATGAATACGCCAAGTTGCCAGAACAGGTATATCACTCCACGGTTTGTGTTACCTCTAGGGGTGTTGATTTTGTTATAGTTTAATTACATTTGTCTGACATACTGTTTACTTGTTGTAAATTG
Source organism: Spea multiplicata (assembly GCA_009364415.1). NCBI lineage: Eukaryota > Metazoa > Chordata > Amphibia > Anura > Pelobatidae > Spea > Spea multiplicata. The sequence goes on along the minus strand of VKOC01046589.1, from coordinate 72,862 downwards.
ACTCCATTAAGGAATTATAAAAAATATATGTATGACAGACACTTGTTATAAATTATCCATCTCCGTGCTTATGGTGTTCTGCACATTTGTTTAAAATGTATTAGGTTGTAATGTCATTAGACATCTGGTAAACTGATGATTAATGATACTGTTAACTCTTTGTGTGCACCATGGAAATGCACAGCGCCATATTCACCTCGCTCCTCAGGCATAAAATAGTTCATTTGTTTTTCCATGGTAACATTTCTGTTAATACCACTGTAAAGGCTGTCTGATTGTGGGGTATCACTAAAACAAATTAGATTTGCATTTCTCAGCTTAGAAAATAGCAAAAAAAGAAGGTTTATATCCATGTAGGGACCCTGCCTTGGTCACTAATTTATTGGTGTCACCCGGATTCCTGCAATGCATAATATTTTGGCATTGAGAAGAAGAAGAAGCTGTGTTGAATATCGAATTTTGTGCAAAGTCAAGTTACTAACCAGATTTGCTCCTTTCTTCAACTCTCCATTTTGATGCAAAGGCTTTTCAATGCATGCACAGAAGATGCCTTGAGACCCAAAAATCTTTATTCAAAGATAGAGTAACAGGTTAAACATTAAACAATAAAAGGTGAAGGACACAGGGAGAAAAAAAATGTTCACTTGTTTTACATGGTTTGACATATTTATATATATATAAATATATATGCCATCTAATGCACATCATAGTCTTGTTATTATAGAGAACTGCAGGGACCCCCAAAGGGTTACAAAGGGTTGCTTTTTATGACTCCTATAATTATGCTGCTCAACAGAGCATAAGCCGGTGCAGAGACAGCATAACAAAATGACAGTCATCATTCTCCTTCCTGAAGACTCACATATAATTATTTAAAGTGTTCCCTTTCTTATAAAGGTCTATACACCGTGCTCAACAGCAAAAAGTTCCATGAAATAGTGCTGCAGCCTTTTAAGCTTTGATTTATGTTGACTTGTGTGATCAGCAGAATAAACGATTTAGGATTTTAATCAATAAGATCCTCACTCCTCATGACGATACAGTTACACACAGCTCTGACAGCAGCTTCTCCAAAAAAAAATTAGGTAGGGCAGGAGAGATGTATGATACGGGCGGGCGTGAGGAGCAATGTCAAAAGATCAGCATAAGATTTAACTAGTAAGGAATAAATGATTTATTGTTCATAGCCCGCATCTCTTGTCCTTTCGCTGAATTTCGTTCGAAGCAATTTCATGCTACTGGAATTCGCCGATGTGATTTGATAAACAGCTTGAATTATACCCTTGTCGTGGCCACTTGGGTAATAAAGGGTCTGCAGGTAAGTCAATCGTTTGGATGTGGCACGCAGTACAATTGGGAATTGTATTAGATAATAAAATGCATTTGTTATATGGTTCTATCACTGAGGACATTTAAAATGTTGACATCCTTATCGGAAAATCACTTACAAGTTCTAGTAATTTTTCAGGGCTGTCTTCCCATTCAATTGTAACGACATGTGGGATAAAATCCTGTTTCTAATCTATACATTATGAACAATTTGGCACAATGTATTACGAATTATATATATATTATATATATATAATATATATATATATATATATATATGTAATTTTGTAAAATATCGCATAGGAAAGGAGTTCTTACAGTATGGGCAGTTAAGCTGTTAATTTTCCGGCAAAACTCATTTGCACACGTAGGGCGATAAAGAGCGATAGTAGGGAGGTATGGTATATGTCATCTTAATACACTGGGACACACAGAAGTAGGAAAAACACTGTACGAGAGCTTCCCTTCCCTATGCAGGAAAAAGGACACATACAGTTTAAAAAGCAATCTGGAGATAGATATTAATCACAATACAACTGGCCATAAAGCGATATTTGTTCAGTGCAAGGATCTGAGTCAGATTATTCTCTGTCATGGATTTAATAGCACATTTTCACAGAAGCCAAAACATTTTTCAGTGCCTTAAGCAGGCTCTGGAAAACTGACATTTTGTGGGGTAATTAACGTCAATAATATTTAAACTCCAGAGGAAAATATTTCCTGTTCATGGACTCATTTATCCGCAATAAAATCCATTTTCTTCCCACTAGTACATTTATCAATCAAAGGATAATGAACAAATTTGGTTAGTCTGTTTCAAAATTTCATGCGGTTTTCTACTTGGCTCCCAAACATTACAGCGCAGGTTGCAGCGATCTCACGGAAGTGAAGATACGTCCTCATGATTTGAAGGCCTGTAGTAATAGATCTGAACATTGATGTCACCACAAAAGCAACACCGTTTTTTGAAAGGTTATGTTGTGTTGATAACGGTCATGTCACTACACCATGAACAGTAATAAGTAAATGGGTACGTTTATGAGAAACAATAAAGTGCACATATACATCTGCGAGTGATTATCGGCCCTTCATGCGGACTGGGACCTTCTTTATTGCTGTCTCATGCTGTTGGGATGTTCTTTGCTACAGCAAATCCCCTATTGAAAGCTCGGTTATGGAATTTCTGGTTTTCAATCAGTGTAATTTTTTGGAAATACTTGGACAAAAATATATATATACTACCTCACCTTAGCTAAGCTCTGTGGCAAGAAGAAGCATATAAATTATTACTATCGCTACTTGCACATGTAGCCAGCAACCACCAACGAAGTTGAATCGGTTGGGTGACATTAAAAATTGTTTTTAAAAAATACCCTGGGGTAAACAATAGAATGGCTCAGTTTTAATCGCCCATTTGGACTCTCTGACCAATGGAAGCCCATTTCCATAGGCAGTCATTACTATGTGGTTTTTCAGCATGGAAAGTCACCCAAAATCATATGAGTAAGTTAACTGGAACAAAATGAAATTGAAAAAAATCTTAAACTTTGAAATACATCACTGTATATAATGAACATAAACACCATCACGTAGGTATTTAGTGCAAAACACAATATTTGGGAAAAGTGAGAGATCCATTTTCAATGCAGCATTTGAAGGCCAAGTGAAATCCTTTAACTGCAAACTCTATATTGTACAGAGCATCTCCGTTAGGGAAGAAAGTGGACAGATGTACGAAGGTGGACATCACAGAACAATGTCATGGAATACGACCGTATGTTTGCTTATAGTATGATGTAAAGAAGGTCAATAATTGTTCACTAGGAATACTGCAGAGATGAATAATAATGTAGGAAAAAGAGTAGAGTCAGCATATGAAATCATCTTTAAAATGCATTAAGAACTCATGGAAAGGAGAAAAGGGTAAGCAAATTTCAGTGAAAAAAGAGAGGCTAGACCATTGCTACCGTATGATTGGGATCTAAAGAAAAAAACCCACATTTTTATTCTATATCATAATATATGTGCCACTGCTAAAAAAAAAACCCAAGTGATGTTTAGCAAATATCCCGAGTACAGTAATACCACACATGCCTATGAGGGCCAAAACAGTTCTTGACATACTATCCTATTTTTCATTATTTTTGAATACATTTGGGTTGGAGGGCTGCCAAAGTTTTTCTTCTCAATGCACTGCTCTTGAAGTTATCATGGAGCAGTGCTACTATGGATCCCTGCGAGGACTTTGTAGACATTACTAGGGTTTACATATGTCTCTTTTGTTTAACTTTAATTTTTAAAAAATAATCTTTATGTTTTTTACGTTTTCTTCAATAAATTTTGTTTCCCATCTTCTAACTCTAAACATCCCTGCATACCTTATCATGGCATATGACGCAGGCCGTGAAGGGCTCCAGCAGTTTCTGTAGAGGGCATGCCCAAAGATTCGTAAATACATACACCGTAGTCTCACAAATGCCATCTGTTGCTGCTGAGAGCCAGTGAAGCCCTTTCTCTGCAGTGCTGGGTGCAATTAATGGTGTAGTGCCAATTTTAATCCTTGACATACCAGGTACATAACCAGTCCTATACGACTTGCGTTTTGTAAGATACCTGGTACATCACAGAACACAAAGGGGTTAATGCCCTAATATAACATACCTACCAATTCCAAATAAGGACACTTTTATTTTGGGGTGTGGCTAGAGGCGTGGCTACAGCTAGGGCTTTATTGACAGCTTTATTTAGTTATATGTATTAATTTCTAATCAGAAATTGTCACAGTTTTACAGCTGTTGAATACTATGATACACTATATACATATATTCTCGGATAATATACAGTAATGGGAATTTTAACTACCTAAAAAAGGAGAAAACCTATATTTTTTTAACTTTTTCTGATTATTTTAAGGAAGCGAAGATCTCCAGTGAGAATCAGTTGAGCTTTTCTTTTTTTTTTTTTTAATAAGGATTATAAAAGCCATCGGGGGCTGGTGCTTTATTGCTTAAAAGTCGTTTGATCACTTTCCTTACCTCCTTGTCAGTAATGAGCTAGTCTAATTTCATCCTTGCTGCTTTCTTAATACCGGTTAGATCACAGATGCTTGTCTACTTGTTAATTTCACATCGCAAGGAAGAAAGTTCCTTTGAATTGCAAGGAGAGCTATAATGAGCTGTGTAATAGTGGACAAAATCCTGCGCATCTCTAAGGGATTTCATGTGAGACAGCCAGCAAGAAAAACTCACGTTTGATTCTTTCTTACCCGTAATCCAGAGGCACAAAACGAAATGTAGATATTGCTAAATGCTCGTGTACTTAGCAGACAAGTCGCCCAAAAGCTTATTTAAAACTGCTAATTGCCTAGACAATGACGATTCTTGGTTTTCGGAAACCATTCAAGAATGATACTTGGAACAAAGACCTTCTTCAGCAGCTACAGATCTGTATTGACATGCTGCACGATAAAAAAAAATCTCCAAGCACCCTCATTATTCCAGGCTGTCCTGACTTTAGTGAGGAAAAAAACTCTTTAACTATCCTAAAAAAAATATACTTTTTCAACTGAAGGAACAGAACATTGAGTGCTCATGGCTAAGGCTCTGCCGGTTTTCCCTGCTGTACACAGCTAAGGGGAAATTCAGTTACTTTTCTGCAGTTTAATAACTTTTAATATCCCTAGATCATTTCCTTAACTGGTAAGCTATTGAGTGCTACCTTGCATACACCAAGTCGTCTTGCAAGCTGCACACGTTATTGCTTATTGGGGTTTTTGTAAAATGTGTGATGTGTGATGGGATCTAAAGAAAACCCCCAGTGTCAGACAAGTCAAGAAACTGAGTATGGCTGGGAAGAGACTGACTCCTGAATCCAACTTTTTTTGGAGGAATAATTTGTATGCATTCACAATATTTATAGATTTCAACAATTATGTTTAGATTTGCCATATATGCATATTATATATACATTGGGACATACATTTTGTTTTCTACCTTTCTTACAAAACAAATAAATGGGTAATATAGTATTCTGTCATGACCATTACTTCTCAATGCCTTCCTAATGTCATAGGGTTTTCAAACTTATTTAGTTAGGTTAGTAGGATGCTTAGACGTGCTGCTCATTGTACGGTACATTTATTGACTCCTCCAGAGGTGGATATGTTGCAGAAGAGAAGCTTCCATCAACACAGCTCTTAGCAAATTGAAAATCAGTTATTAAAACTACATAGAGTTTGTTATTTTTGCTTTTTGGGAGATTTGGGATAAAACTGTGCTAAAAATTAGAAAAATTACTATACTGCCATGCAACCCCCACCATCAAAGTTCTTAATACTGCAGTACCCCTCTGTGCATTTGCTTGGGGGCCCAAGTTTGGAAAAGCAACAGATCTACATTAGTTACATTGACTGTTTCTTGAAACATTTTCCAAAAAGTTCCTTTTTGCCATTGATGTATTCATACAATCGCTTCACATCCATTAACATTAGCAACTCGGCCATGGAGCTATATGGATTTACATGTGAAACAAATTGTTCCATCAAGATTCTGCTATGCACTACCCTGTGTTCACATTACTTTAATTTGGCAGAAGAATATATTTCTAAGGGGGAAAAAAACCTTAAAATAATACAGTACCTACTTCTATAGCTTTACAATTCATTATATTTTAAACACACATTGTGAGGTTGAAATCTTGGCAAATCATTCAGCCAGATGCCTCTTCTGGATTTCAGAACTCATTAAAATGTACTTGTTTAAGACTAGCAGACTCAGCTGCAGAGCTATAATAATTGCTGCTTTATTATTTTTCCATAGTTAAAGTAACTAATGTCGAGAGAAGATTCAGTATATTTTGCTCCAAATGAATCCGCAGTGGTTCTGCTGTCCAGTTAACCCATTCTGTTGTCTCCAATATGTGACCTGTGAGTTGCATCTGCTGTTAAACGATAACCACTGGCTACCTCTCAGAGCTCAAGGGTTTCTCTAATTAACACCCAATTAACCTTGTAGACCTCTAAGCAAAATGTTTACAATCATCTCAAAAGACTTCTGTGTATGTTGCCCTGGAGGGTAAGAGTCTGATAGTCCTGCATTAAATCACACTATTCCCAATGAGCCCTTGAGAATGTTTTAGGATTTCCTTTTAATAAAATGTCATTAACTAGCTAAACTACTAAAAAGTATTAACTAAACACTTGTGTCTAAAATTCGATAGCCTTTCATCTCGTCATAGGTTCTCAGAACTGGTCCTCAGATCATTCCAAATGGGTTCATTGGAAGTCAAGGGACTAGACTGGAATCTTCGCTGGTTTTTCTAATTTGTTAATATATTATTATGTCATTGGGTTATACCCTAGCAATTGAGCAAAGGAATAATATACTGAAACTTATGTCTTTCTATGGTATGCTATGGGTACTAGAATCAACCCTTTAAAAACAATCAATGATACAACAGGGTTGTGTTTTTTAGAATGCACAAAATATTGTTCTCATGACTAGTAACCTAGAGAGCTTCTCATTGGATGCCTTTTGGGGACTTTATGTTGGGGGAATCACTTGAAAAATCACAGAAAAAAATGTCTTGGGTAGCACACCGGTGGAAATGGTTTGAGAATATCTGCATTACACATTGCTGGCTATCGGTATCTCTTTTAGTTAAGCTAGAAGAATGTATCAATCTCAAACAAGTAAAAGATTATGATCTTTTATGATGACTATAACAAGCAAAAGCCAGAGTTTGTTATTATTATTGCATGCTCGGTTTGCTTATGGTAGGCATCCGTATTATGTTTCAATCACAGTACATTTCAGCGCTTATACCAGTTCTGTTTCTAAAGAGTCTGTTAAGCTAAGAATATGAAGCAATATCCATTTCTCATTTTTATGTGACTGCAAGGCACCCTTCTTATCAGATGTGAGATTTCTTTAACAATGGAATCATATATTCTATATTAGAAGCTTGCGAGCAAGGATTTCTTTAACTTGTTTATTAGGTTGTTCCTTTCTTTCGATTTGAGCTTCTACGCGTTATGCATTGTATAAAACAAACTGTTAGTGATATATATACAAAGCCATATGAAACACTTTAAGGCTCAAACTACAATGACAAAAGGTTAATATGTTGAGAGCACATAATGTACTTTTTTAGAACACTTTTCTTTCAATGTAAATTAATTTACTTAACAAAGGCAAATATTTCCCTATGCTTTTTTATAGACAACCATGTTTAAGTCAACATGACCATACACAGACCAAGTTCTAGAAGCTCAAGGGGAATATCCAAAGGTGATGCAGCTAGACATTTGGTACTTCAATTTCGCCTGTCAATATTGGGTTACAAAATCATATATGGATGATCAGTAAGTGGTAAGAAACGTTGAACATGTTAAAAAAGATATGCCACCAGTCTTAGACAAACCTTTTCTATTCCATTTAAGCCGTGCCATCGGCCTGGGTTGAAGGTAATTGTTTTAGCAATACCTTCATTGCTTCCTGGTTTAATTGCCAGTGATCCGTCCACAAGATATTAAGACAAAAAAAGACTTCAGTGCAAAAGTAACATTATGATTCCCAGAATAATATAATGACTTCTAATAACTCAGGAAACGGAGGATGCTTCTATCTCAATAAAATGAGCTAAAATATTAAAAGGAGTTTGAGTTGCCAGAGGATGTGCTCAAAAAGGCATAAGGAATAGAACTGAGGCAACTATGGCCCTAAGGCTATTTTTCAGATTTATTATTATTAATATTAGGCTACCTTTGGTAATATCAGTAAAAAAAGATGTCTAGCTGGATGTTATGAGAAATATCTAGTGCATTACAAGACATTCCCGTTAAGTACTTGTTAAGGTTAGCATTGCTTCAATAACATCAGGCGTAACAGACACGTTATCTTGGTTTGTGCTTTAAACATATACACTCTATCCAAAAGCTGTCAAAGTTTGATACAACATAAAAAAAAAATAAAAAAATAACAGAAAGCAACTGAAAAGCATATGCAACTGCAGCTGATCCTGCTCCACGGAGATTCAAAATTCGGTGTGAACTTACCATGCAGAGTGATTTATCACCAGAGACTAAACCTGTCTTTCTATTATTTATGACAGCGAGATGATAAAGCTTTCCTTAACCCAAGTCCAAAAGAAACAGGTTTTGAAAGCTCTGTGTTTAGTCTTCATCTGAACACGAGTATTTTCTCCATAGGACGCCAACACAGAGACATCAGAACACAGGCAATTTCATCCCTAGATTATATTTCACAGAGTTAGACTGGGGCAAGAGGACAAAAGGTGAAAAAGGCTCATGTGAGGCTAAACATAAAAGTGTTTCCGTGGTTTGAACTAAATAAAAGGTAAATCAAACCACTAGCCGTTGGATATGGGAAATATTAGTAAAAACACAACAGTATACACGACAATGCACTTCACGGGAAGAAACAACGCCAGTGGATCAAAAAAATTCAACTTTCCTAGATATACGTAAATTCTAATAAAATTAGATTTTAATTAAATTCATTAAATTTTCTTGCAAAATCGGTATTTTGGACTCAACTGCTGATATCTGCACCAATTATAAAACATTACGAAAACATTACTGTTAACAGCCAATGTGCAAGAAACGATCAGAATGTATATGCGAGGAACGTTAAAAACCGAAGAACGGTGCAGATGTGCTGTTAAAATAGCCTAAAGCTGTAATATATATATATACTATTATTTCACTGAAAAAACGTTGCTACATCAATCTTTCAATCTGTATGAATCGGTTACTTTTGAGCACTGCAGACTGTAGCATAGAACCTAACCCTTTATAGAGGCATGAGTATTAGCTAATAATCCATTATTAGCAATAGTCAACATATAAAATGTGCCGCCTTCCAGAAAGGAGTATATATCTATATCTATATCTATATATATATATATAGATATATATATATAATTTTAAAAATAACAGTATTTTCTATGGGATTTTGTACTGTGATTCATTCCTTTAATGCTGGCCATATTTATTGCTATACATACTGTTTGCGTGGCTGCCTTTATGGGTTGAACAAGAGTGCATGGGGTTTATAAAGCATAGTAGTGCTGTAAATATCTAGGATTATTATCTGTGGCAGGGGTCCAATAGATTCTTAAAGATTGTTTATTGTTCTATAAATCCTATATTTAAGGAAAAAGGTCTGGCCACCATATAAGCATCCAAATGGGGCTTAATACCACGCTGATCAATTCCATATTTGACGAAAAATAAGAATCAACTCATAATAAACATGTGATGCAGATTAACTGGCATGTGAATATTCAACACAACTTGGCTGGTTTTCAGTACGGTTTTGCTTCAGAAAATATATGAAACCTGAGATTTTCAAACCTGCAGCTTCGGTACGGAATGGTTTCATAAAGAAGTGTTTTACCTGCTTGAGCATCCAATCTTTTGATTTAGAGGAAAATTATTTTTTTAAACGTGTTTCAATCACTGATGACTTGATAAATAGCAAATACTCCCAGGTGAAAAATTAACACTGTGTTTATCCAACAAAAGCAATACCTTATTATTCAATGCTGTTCTAAGCTCTACTTGTAAGTAGTGCTTCATGAAAGCAGATACATCTTAGAACCACTTAAAGAGGATGGTAAGGAAGGCAGCCAAACCTTAGAGTGCGTAGTATTACATAGTGACCTAGAGACATAGTTATATCATTTGAAAAAAAAATCACCATTTTGTTTATTACCATTTCAGTATACATAGTTGTATTTTCTGAGTTTTTTGCATTTTTTTAATTATGTATAAAAAATGATGACCTCAGTGTGGCTGACCCAGTATAAAGCATAGTTGTATTAACAAGATTCTCAAAGGTCACCTCAACGACTGCTAATATAATAATATTCAGGGTCCTTTATAATGCATTTTTAATTTAGTAAGATGAAATGGCAACTTTCCTGCGCCCGTTTTGCCACACGATCTCTCTGCGCAGGTTCCAAATTTTTGGCCACACTTTCTATAAAAACCAGAAGAGGGACAGCTCCAGAGGCCCCAGCCCTGGCAAGTTCTCAGGTAAGAATATGCAAAGGCTTCATTGTAACAGGGAAATGAAGCTAAAGTTGCAGTTGCCAAACCACCAAGGCGATAAACATTATGGAAGAAAAGTGTACACAGGTCAGTTTATCAAGAACACCAGAAAATGTAATTATTCAATCTTTTGATTGTAAAATGTTTAGGAATGTAAATAATAATCATTAAGCACCCTGGTGTAATAAAAACCCAATATGCTACACAAATAGCTAATCAGCCAATCACATGGCAGCAACTCAATGCATTGAGGCATGTAGACTGGTCAAGACAACTTGCATCAGAATGAGGAAGAAAGGGGATTTAAGAGTTTGAACATGGCATGGTTGTTGGTGCCAGAAGGGCTGGTCTGAGTATTTCAGAAACTGCTGATCTACTGGGATTTTCATGCACAACCATCTCTAGGGTTTACAGCCAATGGTACAAAAAAAGAGAAAATATCCATTGAGCGGCAGTTGTGTGGACGAAAATGCCTTGTTGATGTCAGAGGTCAGAGGAGAATAGGCAGACTGGTTCGAGATGACAGAAAGGCAACAGTAGCTCAAATAACCACTCATTACAACCAAGGTATGCAGAACACCTTCTCTGAATGCACAACACATCAAACCTTGAACCAGATGGGCTACAGCACCAGAAGACCACTCCTGTCCGCTAAGAACAGGAAACGGAGGCTACAATTTGCACCAAAATTGGACAATGGAAGACTTGAACAACATTGATGAGTTTCGATTCCAGCTGCAACATGGCAGGGTCAGACTTTAGCGTAAACAACATGAAAGCATGGCTCCATCCGGCCTTGTATCACCGGTTCAGGCTGCTGGTGGTGGAATGGCGTGAGGGACATTTTCTTGGCACACTTTGGGCCCCTTAGTACCAATTGAGCATGGTTTAAATGTGACAGCCTACCTGAGTATTGTTGCTGACCCTGTCCATCCCTCTATGACCACAGTGTACCCATCTTCTGATGGCTGTTTCCAGCAGGATAATGCACCATGTCACAGAGCTAACATTATCGCAAACTGGTTTCTTAAACATGACATTGAGTTCTCTGGACTCCAATGGCCTCCATAGTCACCAGATCTCAATCCAATAGAGCACCTTTGGGATGTGGTGGAACGGGAGATTTGCATCATGGATGTGCAGCCAACAAATCTGCAGCAACTGCGTGATGCCATCATGTCCACATAGACCAAAATCTCTGAGGAATATTTCCAGCACCTTGTAGAAATTATGCCAGAAAGAATGAAAGCAGTCCTGAAGATAAAAGGGGGTCTAACCTGGTACTAGCAAGGTGTACCTAATAAAGTGGCCAGTGAGTGTATAGATATAATACTTAAATAGACATATCATCCTTTATCAAACTACAACATTTTACTCAGGGGACTGTCACCTCATTTTCGCATTATTGTTAAATTATGTTACGTAACCTAATCTTTTACGTAAACAACTTTTAAACATGTTTTCTGTTTATTACAGATGTATGCAAATATACCTGCTACCTAATTATTGATATAGCTTTTGTTGTTTTGGGGTTTTTTTTTCTAAGCAGTAGAGTTTTTCCTTGCTTCTATGTGTTTTACATACAGTGATTTTAATGGAGTGGTTTAAATTTTAATAACATGAGTTCATTTAAGTGGCATTCCCTTAGGCAAAATATTCTGTAAGAGAACTCAGTATTCAAACAATGCTTACAGTGTCTCCGCGGATAGACAAGAACTGGTCAGGCTAAAAAAAAAAAGTCTTTATACATCAAGGGTTGCAATCATAGCTAATTGCAAAACATTAAAGAGAATAGCTCAAAAATGCACAAAATGGCCCATAAGTTTTAATAAACTGTCAAAAGTATCAATATGAAAGGAAGCTTCTCATACAGAGCAGTACGATTATCTGCCTAGACATCAAGCGAGGAAACGGAAAAAAAAGACAATAACAGTAGAAAGAAAAATGTTTATAAAAAACATCATATGTGTTATACACAGCATTAGTAATTTTATGTGCTGCTTTAATATACAATTTGACACAATCTGGAAGGATATTTAATAACAAAATGATTTCTCAGCTGACTCATAAATCAAATCAGCGTTAATAAAATTGATGGTTGTAGCTGTTTGGCTCACACTTTTGCTTGAAATATTCCAATAATGTGGCAAAGAACTTTTGATATCTACATAAGAAAACAAGGCTAATATGTGGCTTATATTTCACACAATGGGAGATAGATCTAAGGAGCATTGAGATGAGATATCTCGCATTTTTAAATGCAAATTGGGAGTTTCATGTGCAAATATTTTCTCTTGCCAAAAAAAAGGGCTTAATCTATAGTTAATGCAACCTTTTTTTTACTTATTCCACCAAAACTCACCTCATTTTTACGTGACCTTTTACAACGTTAATGTGAGTTTTCTCTCAAACGTTTGGGTAGGCAGGAGAGTTGCAGTTTCCATTTGTTAACTTTAATATACTTCATTAAGGGTTAGCCCAAGTGAACGTCAGTTCTAAGAAGAGCTTAGCTGGCCCTGTCTAAAGCATATTTAAATCACATTTCTTGGAAATCACCTCACTGATTTAATGATGGATTATGCAGGGCAAGAGCATGTCTTCTTGCTGAGGAAATGTACCAAGGACAGGCATCAGTGAGATGAAACCACAACTCTCTCGCAAACTCCATCTTTCGAGAATAAAACCCTTAGTATAATCTTCACCAGTAATTCTATTAGGGGGTCATATTTTATTTGTTCTTGTGGCTTTTCTTACACTTTTTGATATTATAAACACATTCACTTAACTGATGAAACTATTTTAACAATCATGCTGTTATAAATTCTAGAATCAAGAAAAAGATGATTTCACATTATGCAAAAGCTTGAATAAATGTATTAAGCTTTTACAAATCACAATATTTATTAATAGCTAGCTTAACCCCTTAATGACAAAGCCCGTACATGTACAGACTCAAAATGCATTGTTTTCAATAGGTTTAGGGACCACCCATTGTCCTTAAGGAGTTAAAACAGATATATGTGCAGTGAACATTATATGCAATACCCTCCGCTTAAGTTACATGTGTTATACAAATCTTAACGGACGCCGGATGGTAATATGAAAACAAAACGCTGGGTCTCGGGAAAACGACCACGGTATAGAATAGAACCAACATGCGTTTGACTCAAACCACTGACTAAAATCACAGCCCTGAGAAGCCACAGGCTGGGCCACTGCTGTTTACGTCCATTCTGTTTTATATGTACCTTCTCTTTATCTCTTGCCTTTATGAGTACTCTTTCTGTCAGAGTGCTCTGCCACTGGGAATAATAAAGTCCGACTTTATAAAATTGAACCTTGTAAGGAGTGGTTATTTTCTACTTCACGTTTTCTGCTTTCTGCCACTCATATCTCATGATTTCAGTATTTTTAGAGCTGTGCTACAAAGAACTCCATACACACAGTAATCAGTATATAAAAATAAAATTATGGCTTGGATGTGAGGGACCCGCTTCGAAATACCTGAGCCACTTATTACCATCTTGAAAACCATCTATTATCTCCGTGCAGAGTTAGCGTTCTATGTAAATATAACATAAGATTGTTTACGTTTGAATTACGTTTGAATTAGGTACGACTAATAAACAGTAATACCAAAAACCTTCCGCATGGAACACCTCTTTATATGGCCATAAAATGACTATTTACAGTCGCTATGGTTTGGTAGGATTTCATTATTACAGTAGGGCAGAAATGGTAATTACATTTTGGTTACACTATAACAGCCGCGACTGAAATTTCTCAGATGTTAGGTATTCCTTTAATGCGACGTAGAACGTAGAACTGTGCTGGAGCATTTCAACCGTGCTCAAGACCTTAACGTCTATTCCCAATGGAATTTGGGAATTTTCATATTCTTCTGTTTGCCCTAAAATTGCTGTATACCCTTAAAAATTGTGACCCTTTGTGGCCTTGGTACCTAATTTCTTTGTGGTCATTTACGACGGATACTATACCATGAAGATACAGATTTTGTATCAAAATCAATGTTTGGAGAATCAATTTCTGTTAACAAATATACTAACCACAGCTCAGCAGTGGTTTATCTTCAGTGGTTTAGCTTTTCATAACTTCGTGTTTCAAATTATACATACAGTCATTTAGGTAGCAGTTTTTATCTCAATCCCACACCACCACACAGGCTTTCTTAGCTGTAGGTACTCAGGTCTTCAACAATACAACATGCAGATGTTGCATAGAATTAAAAGAAATGGTAGAAACAGGAATTCTTCCTTGTTTCTTAGTATCGTTTCGAAACACTGTCACACCAATTGACAGTATGTAGCCGGAAATGTCATGAGGTGTTCACAGGGGAATCTTCTATCACTGTGGAATGAATCTACACCTTCATCTGACAATTCCATCACAAACAAACAGGCCTATTACAGTATCCATCTCACGGCATTATATTAAAACAGCAGTGTTCTCAGACAGTCTCCCTTCGTGGCTCGCTTCCAAGCCCAACAACAGACAAATTGACAAAAAAGGGTGATCTGCACACTGCTGATTATTTATAGTGTCAACTATGCAAAAATTGGAGCTAAAAATCCTGACTTAGTTATTTTTTTATCTCACGCCAAGCATTTTATCTTTGCTAAGTATAATAAAAAAAAAAATTGTAGACTCTGTTTTTCCAGTTCCCGTATTTGCCTCTTTACTGTTGAAAAATAGATATGGCTAGGTGGGCTGAGCAGCCTTAAACCATGTGCTGGCTTGGTCAGGCAACACGGGAATCGGTAAGAGTTGGGCCTAAACACCAGCTATCTAAAATAGCACCCTTTCCCTCTTGAAGGGATTCTGCAGGCCTTGGTTCTGGTTTGGCCTGGGCCTCAAAAATAGATTACAGCAGATGTTTTCATGTATTGACCTGAGGTTTCATCTTATAGAGAAATGGTCTAATGTTTGTAAAAAGAGTCACCTGTCCATTTTCTATTGCATTTATGTAGTGACCATACATAATATCAAACCTTAATGGGTCTTTTTCGACAGAACTAAACAGTCTGATGTCTATGGCCAAACTGCCCTTAGTGGCAGAAACAACTAAAGACAATAACAAAAAGGCACCAGAAAGATTGTTTTTTTATTATTCCATAGTGCCTTATCATATATTTACCCGTGTGTTCATGAGTATTATGAATGACTCTGTTCAGACCTTAATATACAGAGCTAAAAATGTCAAAATTGGTTTAGTAGTGTCAACTAATTGCAGGCTTTTAATCTTATTTGAGATACAATAAATTATTGATTAAGCTATTTAGTTCTTTTCAGATTATTTTTTCTCATGTAGAATCTATTATGAAGTGATGATATAAATCACTTCTACGGTGTTCTGACATACATACAGAGTAATTTGCTTAAATGATGCCAAACAAATGATTGCCAATGCAACAAACTAAGAACCTATTTCCAGAAATTAGATAAATAAAAATATTGGGAACCAAACAGACATCACCTCAGCTTGGTTTTCAACTTCAAGAGGCTTTATTAACAGTATGCTACCGTGAGACATCAAAGTATCGCAAGTATCACTATTTTTGCAAATTTATTGTGCTACGCATATTTACAGGTTCTGACCAAAACATTAGGGTTGTGCATCCCCTGCTGCCACACAGATCCCTCAATAATGGTGCCCAGGAAGGCTTTAAATTGCTTGAGAGTCTCATTTGGGTTAAAATTCAGTGAAGTCCCATTGGAGCCACGAAAAATTAGAGAGGACTTGCCAAACTTGGGGTACTTTGATGTAGTGGTGGACTAGGCAATGTATGGCCATATAGTGTGACGGAATGCCTAGTATTTATGCCTTGGATATGTGTTTTATGAACGGTACCCAATAGGCATGAGTTGAATTCTTGCTTTGTTTTGTGTACTTATTGGTCATTAATATGCAAGCATCAACCCAGGAATCTGAATTTTTGTGCCACTTATGCTTTTTAGGTTGTGCGCTACTCTATTTTTTTTATAGTTCGTAGTTAATACTGTTATATGAAGTGTACAATTATCTTAGGTATGTTAAGTTCACTAAGTATTTCAATAATTCACAAAGGTGAATTTTGGGGGAAAAAAGATATTTTTGTGACAGCCAGCAGGTACATGCCATTTGATGGTTTCATATCATGACTATTTTCTTGTTTTTAAGGGAATATTTCCTAGAATTTGAGGGGGTAATACATAAATGACGGTGTCATACAATGAATAGTTAATTATGCCATTTTATTTATAAACACGCTTTGGCTTTCTAACATGATTTATAAGGTAAAATATTTTCAAATTGTTTCAGTTAATTACTGACTTGCATGCCATTGTGATGCACATTAAACCAACGCTGCAGGGTAGGAAAGATAACAATGAAAGCACACAGAGATTAAGACTCACAATACAGAACCGCATGAAAATAATATAATATAAACTGTACACTGTCGAAGATTGTGTTTAAACAGAATTATTTAATATAATTGCCATATTATACAGAATTTGCATCAGACAATATAGTATCGATATTTGATGAGTCTTTCGAAAAATTACACTTATACAAAATGTATGCGGTTTGATTACTATAAACCACGCAAGACTCACATTAAATACAATGAAGCTATAAACTACAAAAAAGTATACACTATGTATATATACTATGTATTTAGTACCATATAGAATTTTATCAGGTGACTCTGGAAGCATTAAATATCTTTTCTTTTTCTGACATTTGTAAGCAAGCCCACCGGAGAATTATTCTGTTGCTATTTATCTAACTTCAGTATTTCAACTGGCCTATTAGCACAGCATTTTTTTCAAAATAATGAATTATGCAAGGAATACAAGTAATAACCATTATATTTCAATTTAGTGCATTTAAAAATATAAACAGATACATTTGTTTATATATACATAGATACAAAAAAAATAATAGAGCACTATTCAGGACCACAAATCTATAAATGTTTAAATTTATTGTGACATGATGTCAACAGGTTCATTTGCTTAGCATACTAGAGACTACAATTAATGTTTTGTGGAACCGCACCTCTAGATCGCTGTTTTATCTGCAGTCCATTATATGGGAGCCAAGGGGATTCAAACAATCTCTAGCGGGAGACGTACACGCAATTCATCCAGAGCACGAGAACCCGTCCAAGGCTTTCAATGCAATCATGATTGAGTGATCATGGGAAGTCAATTAAACATTTATAAAAGACTTGGAAAATATAAATCTGAATAACCCAAATAAAAAAAACATTTCTTTTTAACAGTATCCCCGTCCAATTTCAGGAAGATACACCATTAATAAAGAATTGTCTAGGTTGTGCCGATTAACAAATTAGCAAAGCGGGGGTATTTTTTTTACAGGTAGCTGTAGTTCACAATTCCATCCACGGAGATGGCAAAGAAAAGGCGAAGAATTAAGATGCAAGGCTATCCAATCAACATATGTACGCAAAGGTTGCTGTGTTTCGCGGAGCTAGAGTGATGGTAGAGACCTTTTCAAGGAGTGTTATAGCAGTCATCCCTAATTAGTGTCAGAGCCTCTATGGAATACATTTAAAACTATTTTGCATCAATTGCAGGCCGAGAGGTTTTTATAGTATGCCACCCTACTATTCGAAGTGCTACATCACCGATACTATTTATCTGTAAAGATGCAACCACACAAACACTGGCCCACCTCCCTAAAAAAATATACTTTAATCAGCAGAGCATTAAAAGCGCCTATATCTTGTATCATCATTCTTGAACACACCATATGGTGGCATTTAAGACATCTGTAATAAAAGATTTACAGCCTGTTTCTCCCGCTGAAAAGGATAATGTATCCCAGCATGCAATTGACCTCCCTTTCCTGATTGGCTGCTCACTCAACGGCTTTGTACATTTTTTATACATCTTTTAACAAATGTCACGTACAAAACAAGAAAGAGAGAGGTTAGCCGAGTGGCCCGGGTGCCCAAAGCATTGTAGGTTACTAATAGATAAGTTCAAATGTGAAATTGGAAAAAATCTTTAAAACGGACTTAAATCTTAACATACGACACAGAGTTTAACAGCACATAAAGACCATTCGGCCCGCCTAGTCCTGATGCAAGGACACGGACTTTAATCGGGATAGCTTTACGCCTATCCCATGTGTGTTCTCACTGTATTAGCCTCTATCTCTTCTACTGGGGCTATTTCATTTTAATACCACCGCCTCAGTAACGTAAAACTTCCTTGGATTACATTCCAGCCTCTGATCCTTTTGTTTTAAATTATGACCTCTTGTCTTAACACTTAATCATTGATCAATAGTGGACTTGAAAAACACCCAATGTGACAGGCGATAGGTAGTATACCTTTTATAAAATTAATCTCAGGTTCAAGAACCATGTAAACTTATACCATATATTTCAAGTCTTCTCTACACCATATTTATATATCGAGAGCATTCCATGTGACAAGACAACTATTCTCCATCTTTGCAAAAATTTGAGCACTGGGTATGTGAGTAAATTTATTATGAAACATCTTGTTTATGACTGTGTTTTTTGTCCCCTTCACATCACATCATATTTAATCAAAATCGAGATTAGATGACATTTGTCTTACAAAATTGTGATAGTTGTCTTGTTGTTCTTGCAGCAAAAAAAAAATACACGCTCTATTCCCATGGTACGAAAGCCAGATGTTACTTTTAACAAGTAGTTCAGAAATTATTTAAATAATCCTATAATTAATTAAGAGTTCATTTACCATAAACAGAAAGAGATGATGTCAAATTACACAAACATACTGTTTGCTTTGTCCAAGTGTGAGCGAATTTAAACAGAGCTACACATAAACAGTCTTGTCATTTATCCTTCGACACAATACGACCACATGTTCTAACACACAGATTTATCAAGAGTTATCTAGAACTCATTGTCATAGAAAACCTGACATGCTTAATCGGGGTTTGACTGAAACACACCAAACATTAACACATTCATTTAGATGGACAGATAGATAGATAGATAGATAGATATATAGATAGATAGATAGATGATAGATAGATAGATAGATAGATAGATAGATAGATAGTAAGGCTAGTATAAAATGACTTCAAATTATTATTATTATTATTATTATTTATATATATATATAAATAGCTTCACAAAAATAGATACATGTGTATAACATTTTTGCTATACGTTTGTGTACACGTAAAAGTGTATAACACTTGAGATGTTTACATGATTATTGTACACGGTTACAAATCACAAGTTGATTGCTGTACAAGAAATGCACCTCCATTCATCAACGTCAGATACGTAACAGGCCTTTAAACATGACGTAGCTAATCAATTAAAGGAGAGGACCGTTACAGACCTCAGTATGATTGGATTTAGTGTATTAGATAGACTTTTATAGCTGCTCTCTCTTTTTATTTCAGCTGGGTGGCTGTAAGGCAGGAATGGATAGGTAGAAAGCACCAATTGAACAATCTTTTAAGTGAATTTATCAAATCCGGCGTTTCCACCTTCTATAAAAGCGGTTTAAATGCATGGAGAGTGCCTTAGGTGCTAAACTTGCAAAAACAAAGTTTTGTGAGCATCGTGTGTATGTTATATGATAACAGGGCCTTCTTTTTCCTCTCGAGATAAAACTTGCCAACCTTCTGAGTGCCACTGGTGCCCATGATAAAATGATACCGATGACCCACCATGACCCTCCTTGGGATATTATCTCCTAACCCCAGATGACTTATCCATTCTACATTCAAAAAGAATTACAGTTTCTACCAAACTTTTTTAATATGGAGACAGCTCACATCTTAAACGTCTGGAATGTATTTCTCCAAAGCGGTTGATGCTAAAATAATCATATACCCCTAAAAACAGATGTTTATTCTGCAAACAGAACAACAACAGCTGGTGCAACCAGATACGTTTGAATTGGTCAAAAGTCGTAATATAAAACACACATGCAGCGTGAAAGAAATGTAGACATCACCAAACAAACTTCTACCAGCTCTCATTAAGGTTTTTGTCTTATTAGTAGTGAGTTGCAACAACACTTCACCTGAACAAGAACAAGGAAAAATGGAACACGACCCGTTAATATCTCAAAGCACTTTACGTAACTTGCGAGTTTACAATATATACAATTTTGAGAGGTCTACAAGCGATTATAAATCCTCTTATAAATAACAAATTTACCCACAAAATGGATCTCACAGCAAGGTAACCTTGAACAATGAATCAGGAATGCCTGGAAACCAAAGCAGATTGAATCTTCCATCAACATCTCAACACGTCACTCTATGTACACACAGATCGCCCGACGAAAGAAATCTGGAAAGTTTTATTTAAACCCAATCCAATTTTTAATTAGGGTCAGCGCATGAACTGCATTAGGTATTTGTAACAGTCATTGGAAAATCAAACACATATATAGTTTCACTCTAAACGCAAACACTTCAATCTGCAATCCACATATAATGTTTCCGCCAGAAAGGAAAGACACACATTACACATCTAATGCAATATATATACCGATATATATATATATATATATATATTATATATAATATATAATATATATATTGCCCTTGTTTAAAGCGCTGCAGGTATCTGAGTTGTATACGAAACATGTCAGCCAGCAAAATACCAAAAAATAGGAAAACAAAATCACTTTTTGCACAGACAATAGCAGGGCAAGCCTTTAATACAATGACCATCAGCAGGGAGGATTTGATTTTTTCATTAACCCATCCAGCAAGAATGAATACTATCACACTGAGAACAAGAGATGTGCCTTTTAAACGGATTTATTTCCCACAGTGTGTACATACATATCATACATCCAACCTGATACAGCATATCAATCATTCTAAACCTTCTCAACAATGCACTGGGAACTCCACCACTCCCAGCTGTATTGATCACAAGAACGAAAAATAATAAATACATGAAGACACAAGACAAAAAGAGCAAGAGTGGGCTCTTCACAGCCATTGAAACTACCCCATGGGCACGTTCTAAAGCATCTACTGACAGCTCTATTGCAATCCAGCCCATGCCTCCCAGTACAGACATCTCATTACCATAATGCCAGCTATGCTATGGAAATTAACCCCATTCGTGCTGGAGGGGCTGAAGTGGACCCCCTGCTGACAGTGGCGGATGTCACTCCATCATCATCCCAAGCTTGCAGTGAAAGGATTAAAATACTATCTGCAGTGACAAGGGTCCAACACTCCTTCCCCACACCTCCTCCCCTCTCCTTAACCACCGCTCTCAAAATCATTAGGACCTTAAATGAACCCCCATACACCAAGGAGCACACACGCCCTTCTGCTTACCTCCAATGCCTCAAAAGTCACAAAGCTGGTCATTGCAAATCCATCTATGATGTCTTCTTCAGCCGAAGAGGACTCTTTCCTCTTTCTCCTGGGGGGCTTTGGTCTGGACAAGGAGGCGGTCGGGTTCCCATTGTCTTCTTTCTCAGATCCAGAAGAGGAAAGCAAAGAACCGGTCCTGGAAACCCCTAATCCTCCTTTGGATTTCATCTCCCTATCCCTTTGGGATTTGGATCTCCTCTTCTTGCGAAACCCATTGCACCTTGGGCCATCCATTGCACCCACACCAGCAGCAGCAGCACAGGCAAGCAGCAGCACTAAAGATACCAGCAACCACCCCTTCTCTCCCTCTCCCCTTCCCCACCTCCTCCTCCCCTCCAGATACAAGATAAATAATAAAATAAAACCCCACCACGGTCTGAGAGAAGAAAAAAAAATTAATAATGAAGAACTGGAGAGCACATTTTTCCTTCCATGCCCCGACTGGAAATAAACACAACAAAAAATATCCTTGAGTGTAATTCCACCACATACACAAGAAAAAAATATATATATTAAAGCAGGAAATTCCTATAAGGCTGCCAAGGAAAGTAATGGCTGATCACAGGTCGTCTTTGTAAAAAAAAAAATACAAAACAAAAAAGGGGGCAAAAAAACTCACCAAACAAGCAATAAATCTGGAAAGGAGAATGCTTTGATCAAGATTGGAGCTTAGATCCAACAACAACAAAAAAACATGGATGGTTCCACCTGATTTATTCTCTGCAAATATTTAACTCTTTGTTATTGTTGGTGACTTCATCTCTATCTTGCTCTTTTTTTCTCCTCCACATCATCCCATACACCCTTGATCATTTCCTCCTTCTTTTCTTCAGTGAAGAACTTCCAACATAGATTACCCCCTCCCTTTCTCCTCTTCTTCCTCCTGCTTCGGTTTCTCTGCTCCTCTGTGACAGATGCATCCAGACTAAGCAGACAGAGGAGGAATAAGAGCAGGAGACTGGCTGGGGGAGAGAGGTGCAGGGAGGCAGAGGGAAGCAGCTGCAGCAGCAGTACAACACGCACACATGCACACACACACACACAAAGCAAAACAAGAAATTGGGTGAAAGTGACAGCAGTGTGTGTGTGTGTGTGTGTTCTCTCCAGCTGATGCAGCCTCCTGATCTTCACCCACTTCTGCTGCTCCACAGGAGGTCAGGGTGATGTTCTCGCTTTCTTCTTCTATGTCTATCCCAGGCCGGATTACTTAGTGTGTCTACACAGGAGAGGAGGGGGGGGGAGTCACATCACTTCCACTTCCCATCAATCCCTTTCTTTGTTGCTTGCCTAACTTTTTTTTTTCCTATGACATCACCATAAAAGATTGTACTTAGTTTGATTCCTGGCTTTAGTTTTATTACCACGTACATGCACACCATTGCACATACATCAACACACTGCTACACACGCACACACCGGTACTAGGGTGAGAGATAAGTTGCAGACATGCGCACAGGGAGGGAGGGGCATGTGCCTGATCATGCCTCCCCTGTCTGGGTGACACTTTGTCTGGCTGCCTCCCTCACTTTCAGCATAGGGGCTTGTGCATGGGGCTCCTACAGTCACTCTGCCCCATAGGCATAACTGCATTCTAGCAACCTCAGCAATATGAATGAAGTAATACTGAGAAGAAGGATTCAGGGAGGTGAAGGTACAAAACACATGTTGCTTTTTAAGTTGCTGTCTATACTTTACTAGTATAATGCACATAGATGCAACCCTTTCCTAAAGAGATTGGACTCTTTGGGTATTATATAGGGTATATTGTATCAAAAATTAATAACACAAATAAAAAATGCATTCAGTTATGGATTTGTCTCTGACAGTTTCTCTTTAAGAGTTGTTTTAATCAACATTATTTTTAGCTCCTAGATAAAATAGGCTTAACATAATGTTTAAAACAAATAAAAAAAATGTTTTGAACCATTTTGTTTTGAAACAGTGAATATCCTGCTTTAGTGATGTTTATTCTATTTCAAAGCATTATGAAAGCAATGATGACCACTTTATCATAGAAACAGAATTGCCCCTTTTTCCTTCTTTGAAGACTTTGAAGGCTTTAATCAGTCTTAGATTGAGGATAGCTTTAGGCCTGCCCCATGCATGTTCATTTCCCTCACTGTAATAATCTCTACCATGTCTACTGGGAGACAGTTCCACTTATCTACCACCCTCTCAGTAAAGTAAAACTTTCTTACATTATATCTAAACCTCTGACCTTCTAGTTTTGGATTATGACCTCCTGTTCTAACATTTCTACTCCCTTGAAATACACTCCCCTCATGCACTTTGTTAAAGCCCCTTAAGTATTTAAAGGGACAGTCCAATGTCCCTGACACCCCCCACTATAAAGGAATGCACATTAACTAATCAGTGAGTACTTTAATATGCATCCTTCCAAAATGAAAAAATCAAAATGAAAGCGCTTAACTGACATGGAAGAGGTTGCCCTGCATCAGCAGCAGCCATCCTTCTCCATGGTCCATTTTTTGTTGCTACTGATTGGCTGCTTAAAGTTTTCAATCTGTGGCAGGAATCAATGGCAGGACTTTCCACACATGTGCACTGGGGTCTTAACAGCCCCCCCCCCCTCGCAGTGTTTGCCAAGCAAGTAAAGTGTGAAGTACCCTTAGTTTTTCCTAAGATCCCTGCTATGAGAAACACTCTGTGGGGTTGCTATGAGATATACTCTATGGGGTTGCTATGGGAAATATTCTGCAGGGTTGCTATGAGAAACCCAATGCGGGGTTAAATGCAATAGAAGCGTGGCCTGGCTAGCAGACAAGTGTGCCAATGGCGAATGGAGCACTGGTAGGACCATCGCTTTGGCATGCAAGAATGCATCGAGGCATCTTCACTGATCCATATATATATATATATAATATAATATATACTATATATATATATATATATAGCAAAACAATAATAAAAATGAGAAATGGTGACATTGATTGTGGGTTGAGAATTGTGTATATTAACACACCCGTGATATAAGCGCTTCAAGTGTTTTCTAAATATTGGTTTACGCTAGTTTAACATTGCCTTGCAATGTTGCTATAATGTCAGTATTGTAAGTAGTGACACATAAATTTGAATTTAAAATGAATTTATACACATAACACACGTTGTCATTGGTAACTGGGTGCATTCCATAAACACTATATTACCAAAAATATATGGACACCCCTCTAAATTACTGAGCTTAAGTGTTTCAGTCACACTCATTGCTAACAGGTGTATAAAATCAAGCACATAGGCCACCAATTCCATAGACAAGCATTGGCAATAGAATGAGTCAGTGACTTTAAACATGGCATAAACTCTCTGCCGTGCTAGATCTGGCCCTGTCCACTGTAACTGCTATTATTGTGAAGCGAAAGCATCTAGGAGTAACAACAGCTCCTGAAACAGTAGACCACGGGCACTCACAGAGTGCAAAGCGTGTAAAAATCAGGTCCTCTGTAGCATCCTCACTACCTCTGGCCACAACATCAGCACAAGCACTGCACATCAGGAGCTTCCATGGCCAAGCAGCTGCACACAAGCCAACGATCACTATGACTAATGCCAAGCGTCGGCTGGAGTGGTATAAAGTTGGACTATGGAGTAGTGGAAATGTGTTCTCTTGAGTGATGAATCACATTTTACTATCTGGAAGTCTGATTGTCAAATCTGGGTTTGGATGCCAGGAGAACGATAGCTACTGTAAAGTTTGGTGGAAGAGGGATAATGACTTGGGCTGTTTTTCTGGGTTGAGTTCCAATGAAGGGTAATGTTTGTGGTACCAGTTTTGGGATGGCCTTTTCATGTTCCAACATGACTGTGCCCCTATGCACAGGTCCATAAAAACATGGTTTGATTACATTGTTGTGGAGGAACTCAAATGGCCTTCACAGGTCCTTGACCTTAACCCAAATGAACACCTTTAGGATGAACTGGAACGCTGATTGTGGACCAGGCCTTCTCGTCCAACATCAGTGCCTGACCATACAAATGCTCTTTAACCTGACACACCAAAATCTTGTGGAAAGCCTTCCCAGAAGAGTGGAGGCTATTATAGTTGCAGGGAGGGGGGCAACTATTGGTTTCGGAATGGGATATCTAACAAGTTCCTATAAGTTTAATGGTGAAGTGTCCACATACTGTTGGTCATATAGTGTATTAAAAAAAATGTTAACGTGAAAAGGTAATTTAACCTTAAGATTACTTGAAGCAGTGTAAAAGTTGGAAATATTGTATTAGCAAAATCACATTGAAACATTTGACGGCATATAAGAACCACTCCGCCTATCTAGTCTGCAGAGACTCATGCTTAAATTCCCTCACTGTGTTAGCTTCTACCACTTCAGCTGGGAGACAGCTTCATGTATCTAATACCGTCTCAGTAAAGAAAACATTCCTTACAGCTGGGCCACAAGAGAACTGTGAGAAGTCATTTGTACTATATTACAACATCTTAAGCGCTCCTTCTATTCCCTATTGAGTAGTAGAGGTAGCTTCAGCATTCAGTCCCTCCCTTTATACGTTTCCCTTTTAAAGTCCACTTTGTGCCCTCGCTCAAAATCAGACTATTTTTATGCCATACTTCACACTTTACTTGAAGCGAGGCACTTGAGACACAAAACTGTAAGAGTTGAGTAAGTAAAATGGGTTGTGGCCATCTAGACATTTTAGTTCTAGGCTACCTTCTGGGATTTGTCTGAAGTGATCATAGTCAGGATTTCAGGATCACTTACTAATTGTTGGTCTGTAGAGAAAGTGAGCTATCAGGCACAGATAGATTCTTTCTATTATATTGTAATCATTTCTGTATTTTTGATAAAATACAGAGAAAATGTAGTTTGAAGCTTTCAGTAATTTACTTTTAGTTTCTTAATTGTTGCGATAAGAGTATAATCTCTGCAGAGTCTTCTTTGTAGAATTGACTGACATCCAGCAACATTGAAGTCGAAACAAGATTGCCACTGCTGTGTTACATGGTATAGATGTCATTGAATTTTATCGCTAATATCCTACCAATGTAGAAAACGACATACATTTTCATTTTTCCCATCTCTTGCATCAAAATTTGATTGCCCTTCTTCCAAATCGTATTCATTTCTGAGCTCCAACCCTAAATGAGTCTTAACAATAACTCAATCTGTTCACAAGGGGCAGATTTCTTTTCATCACCAGTTTTAAAGGGTAGAACTTTGCAAATCCACAGTCGCACACAGAGCGCTGCTACTATATATAAATGTTGATGTTTTCCCCAAAGGATGAATTTCTACTTATATCATTTTCTAACGCAAAAATATCACTTTAATATACCTACCCCCTTAAACAAATAAAAGTTTAAATGTTAAAGCATTTGCCTAACTTCCACAGTCATTAATGGCAAGCTAGTATAGCCAACCTACTTGCGAATACCAACCTTAAGCACTGTGTTCGATCTGAAAATATATAATGCTTTTTATACCATATATATACACTAACAGAACTTTAAAATGCACACCAAATAGTCATATAATCTTATATAATATATATATAATATTATATATCGCATACTATAAGATTGACTGATAGGCTATTTGGTGTGCATTTTAAAAGTTCTGTTCATTTTGATGATGTGGTGATTCCATTAAGCATGAGCTTGGCAACCACTAGTAGTAGTCATCTAACAATTCCCTTCTTCCCACTTATGCCTGTCCGGCGCTCTTTGACAAAGAGGCTAGTGTTAATTTGGCCATTGGACCTCCTATTGGAATAAATAGTTAGGCGGAGGGATATGGATGGATAGAGGGAAATGGAAAATCCAAGGGGTCACCAGCGAAAAATAATAGAGACAGTTTGAGTGTGAGAGAGGATCTGAGAGATGTCAAGCCAGACAGAACAATAAACAGATAGATAAGGATAGATAGATATCCTTCATTGGGACAACCTAAATAAAAATATCACTTGAATTTATATTTTTATTGATACTTAAATCACTGGTATCTAGATAGGCATAAAAATGGATAGCAAGATTGATGTATAAATAGATAATTTAGTATAGGCTCAAATCTTTATGAATTGTAAAACAAAAAAATGTGTTCCACTGAATTTAGAAATTACCTTCAACATTATGGTTAGTTTATTACAACAAAAAAAATATGGAGCATTTCCATTAACAACATTCATAAAACTCTTTACGAGTTCTGTCAAATTTACAATGCTGAAAGGAAGGTGGAAGTTAAGGAACATTTGCTAGTAAAAAGTCCCGTAAGAACATATGACGGGATTTGTGTAAACATTGAATTAAGTACCTAGGTTAAAAGATTTTGACTAAGGGTGACTGGTTTTTGCATCAAATAAGTGCCACTGTGCATGAAGCATTTTGTTATCATGGCAGTTTTTTCATAGCATGAATTAAATTTCATGTTTTTATCAGCTGGTATCTCATTAGTGAACACATGTATTTTCCTGTAGTATCTAATTAAATCTTCTTTACATGCTATTCTTTTGTTGAATGTATTATCCAAAGACACATTAGACAGTTCTTTATTAATGGCGCTGTGCTACATACACTGCCGAGTTAAACGCGGCATTAAAAATATAATTGTTAGTACTATGGAATGTCAACCATTCCTGGAAATATTTTTTTAATTATATACAATATTGCCTCAGTCATATTTGTATATTTTTTTCAAGGAATGATTAATAATCATGTGACATTACAGGAAGCTGGTGCTGTAAAAGCTGACAAAAAATGGATTCTGGTTCTGTAATTTTGTGTGTCTCTTGAGTGATTTTGCCCTTGCCCCTGTTATTTGCAATGCAGGAGATCCGTTGAGCCACCATCCTCTGTGCTGAGCATGGGTTTAGGACATCACATACCGAAGGGCAGCATTTTATAAATGTAGAGAGCGTTGTAAGTTCACTATGGAGCCTGTGCCAACTTAGCATTGTGCTCCATAGTGTTCTCTGATTGTTCTCTGATCTTCCCAACCAGCCCATGAAGCACTCACCTTCAAACAGTCCAGAATTTGCTTTCTCAACATAATAATAATACAGCCTATGAAAAGTGCATTATACTGTGCACAGGCAGCATGTGTGTCTGACAAAAGTTACTTAAAGTAGGTGAACTCACCCATCACCAAATAATTCTGCCTAATTTAGGCTCCATCCCCTTTATTTCCTGGGACACCTGAAGCAAGAGTTGGCAAGTATGGAAGCAATGGTGAGCCAGATAAGCCACAACGTGATCTGCTCCTGGTTATCCCTCAGAGAGGCTGTTGCCCACCTGAAACTGCTGTATAGACCTAGTGGGCCAAGGCCAGAGTACTGCACTGTCCATTATACTTGTTTGGTCCAAATCCCTCTACTCAAGCATCTCTCTTTCTTTGCTCCATTGTCTGGCTCGGTCTTGCTGACAAGACATTTACTCTAATGCTCCTAGCTATTGAATCTTTCTGCTTCTGCCCACTGGACCACCAGGAAGAGAGGTGCTTATTTGTTGGGCTTCTTGTCTCTTGAATGCGCAACTGCAGCTCCAGTGTCATTGACTGTAAATGTTTTGGTTGACTTATACTTAAAGAAAAACAAGATCACACAATTTTTAATGTGCTATTTTTGTCTTTATTTACATTCCAACTGTCCAGTTAACTCTAATGGACAAAAGTCAATTTATGATGCATCAAGAATAACCTGAAATCTACTAAAAGATCCTTAAAACAGGTTAAAATTCACTTTTATGCTAAACAAATGCTGGTGCTCTCTTTCTAAAAATTTCTGAGCATGTTGGTCTGGTAATTCAGTTTTAAATAACCGTGTTCTGTTAAGCATAAAGTCAATGACGGCAGTTCCATTGCGTGTTGAGTATTTCTCCCATCACAACTGATTGAGCGTTAAGAGAGTGGATTCCAGCACCTTAAAAGCTCAAGGATTTCTGTTGATGAAGTGCCAGTTCTGCACAATATAACCCTCATCGATATTTTTACTGATCTTAACATTATCAATACATTAGCAATTAATAACATATATATATAAAACTATGATCATAGCTGTAAATCACTGGCTGAAATGCATTATCCGAGGAAATGACATATCACCAATTGCTTACAATTTATATTTCTTTTCTTCTCTGAGTTTGATACATCTCAAAGTAAAAAAATGACATCTAAGGAACATTTATTATTTATATGTTTGCAGTAGGATGAAACAGCTGTAAAGCGTACCTACTGCCAAGCAAAATATATTCGATTTATTCAATAAATGCCTGTCATACAAACACAGTTCAGTTTTTCTCGAGGTAAGCATTAACTAGCCAGGTAATCTCTTGTTTGTTTCTAGTCTATTCCTCTTATTTTTTTTCTAGTCTATTCATTTGGTTAACTAAATAGCACAGTAAGCAACAGCAATATCTCAATTTAAAGAAATATTATAATGTGCAAGGTTTTGTTTTTGTATTCAACAGCTCGATCACTAGTTCAGGTCTAAATTTCTCATTTTCGGAGACATTGAGCTCTCTGGAGCCCTGAATAACAACCCTATGTGATGTAGCTATGATCATATCTTTCCTTCCGTGCCTGAAAGTGAAATTGTATCTGAAACCAATACTACACCAGGTTCATTCTTGGCCCATGATTGTAGATAACTCTTTGTGCACTCGCAGTAACTAAAGTAAAGGTAATATGGGTAAATTAGCAGCCAGGACTCAAGTTGGCATAAAACAACATCTTGGATCTAAAAAAAAATTAATACAGTTTAAAAACTAAATGTGTCCCCTTTAAGTCAGTTACTAAGAGCCCCTTAAGCAACTCCTTATTACAGGCTCTTCTTTGAATGTCTGCCTTGCTAAAATGAAATCTAGTTGTCCATTCCTTAAAGAGGTTGGGATGAGGCAGATTTTAGAAGGAAAAAAAGAAAGAAAATATCCCACTACCCTTAATTGACTTACATCTCCTTTGTACAACTGTGCCAAGGAAAAAATTTCCGAAGATATAATAAACCCGGCCTATAATATAATACCTTACCAACTAAAGGCTTTCTGCTAGGAGTCTTTGTCTCATTGCTCGGCTGCACAGGATCTGTTTTACCTTGCTCTCAAATTCTTGGTTTCTTTGTCAGGTTGTTCTTACCCTTTAAAATTTAATCTCTGCCACACTTCACCTTCTCTTTCACTGTCTGTACTAGTTACTATAATTAGACGATACCTTTATCTCGATATAACCTTACGGAACATTTACATTATCTTAACTTTTTTCTAATTCGCTCACTTGAAGCCTTTTTGTACCTTCTAATTATTTTTTCATGCAGACAATTGATTCTTCTCCAATAAATTCACGTATTCATTGTTAGTTTGTGATGGAAGAGCCAACTCACATATGGTTAGAATTGCGTAGAATTAAATAGACGCAAACATAGAACTGTATTCTTCCATTATGGATTTAATGCGTTGTTATCCTGCAATGATTATTCGGTTGATAACTTCAGGAATTTCAATAATTTCTCCAAATTATGAGATGTCTGTGGTTTAACTGCAACTTATTAAAACTCAGAAAATATTGGTTTTTTATATCCTTTACAAAGAGATTGCTAAACTTAGAGGTTCGTGGAGTGAGAACTAACATGACAGACTTCTTTTGAAGTTGAGTGCCACAGTCACTGTCCATGATACTGAGAACAATGGGGGCATAGGCAAGGTCAAATTTAATAAATTATTTTTAAATTACCTATATCTTCATCAGAACATTCTACTGTTTCCCTTTGTGAAGCATGATAATGTTTGTTGTAGCGGGTGAGTGGTACCCCTCAAGAATCATTTATGTACTCAAATTACCTTGCTCCTATGGACAACTAGATTTTGGTTGTTTGTTTTTTTCCTTGTGCCATTCTGCTGAATGCTGTAGTGATAAGTCTGCATTTCAACAGAATCATATTTTATTTATAAATCTTCATTTTTGTTAAGAAACAGAGCCATATCCATAGCAATAGCCTATGTGGCTCCAGCTGCATTCCTAATGCTTCAACAACAAAGAGCTGCCTACCATTATTAATGCTAAGTATTTTCATCCCTTATTTCTTTACCTCCTTAAGTACAACCCTTATACTCCATATATAAACTGTAAAGAAGAGCCCTTGCTTCTGTAGGACATTTTGTGGTTCCTGATGTATAGTCCATACACCATATTTGTTGTGAGGAGCTTACTGACCCATATCCACATATTTACTGCAGCACTGATAAAAAAAACCCACTGCAGTTGGTGAGTAGTAGAAGCCTTGCCGGGTCCAATCCAGACTCATGGCGTGTGACCTGAACCCACATAGGACCTGTGCTCCAAGATGGACACTTTGAGCTGGATTTGGCATGGCTGTGGCTCGCCTTCCTTCATCTGGTGCCAACCTATGGCAGGCCTCACTGCACTTTGTAGTCCTATTTATGCGTAAACGGCCCTCTTTGAAGTGTATACTAAGCAAGAATTTCATTGCAGCAAGATTCATTGCTAGGAGGAAACAGGAAGTATGGTGCCTTTGTTTCTTCAAATAGGCCATGTTAATAAACATAAGGAATATATTTTTCTATTATCACTAAATACCTTTATTACTAAATATGTCTATGTCAAAGCACTTTATATGTGTCCTTAATTAAAGGACAATGCACACCTTTGGTTAGCTGCTGCTCTTTTTAAGTATTGCATATATGTATCTACTTGCACACAAGTCTAATGCATCGAAATACTCTGTCCACCACCAAGACAACTCTGAAAAAGCAGCTGTTCATGTACCTTAAATTGTAAAATTGGTAGACCAACAGTTAGTGGAGCAATATGATTTGCAAACGTTCTGTGCATTTTGTGTCCAGAGCTTGGTCCGGAATGCAAAATCGGAGAGAAGGTTAAAAATCAACTGTGCATTGGAATTAAAAACATATATCACAACGTGTAAGTCTCCCACTTAGACAGTACTGATCTGACACATTTGGCCGTTATATCGGGTCTTCTCAAAGACTTTCTTTGGTCACTTGTTATCTGGCCCATCACATAAAAATAGCCTTCACATACTTGTACAGCCTGAACAAAAGGCGGACGTGGAGGAGAAGTTTGAGCTAGCTTGGCTACAGCTTGCTTCAAATAATGGTTTCACAAAATGACCCTGCTTGCTCACCTATAATCTCTGTACCTGTAGGTTTAAATTATGGTAATTTCTGGTCACTCCTGATCACAAATAAGCAAATAATAATCACACAGACGCAGAATGTAAAGTAATTCCTAAGATGTAGATCCGTTTCTGCTTATATGCTTTTACATTATCAGATTCTGAGCGTCTGCCTATTGCTATGAATCTGCCCACATTGCTGGAAAATGCATAATGTATTTTTAAATGCTTTCATACTAAATTATAAAATTATTTTATATGTTACTGCTTGTTACGTACCTATTTGCACATTGCAAGACAGTAAGTGCTACTGTTAGTCAAATTACTGAACTATTTGGACAGGAGTCTTGATCAACGTAAATTTCATATTTACACTAAATTTGCGTAATTATTACCCATGTGCCCTTTTATGACAGGTGTTTTTTAAGCACACGTTCCACTATATTTTTCTTATTAGGCAAATATGAAGCTCTGCATGCATAATTTAAGCAAACACTCTATGCTCCAGATGCAAGGAACACTCTCAGAATGTTGATTCACTGCATAAGTGAAGTGACAAATATAATTTTGTAAACTGAGAGAACAGCTGTGAGGTGTCTATATTATGTGTATGGGCAGTGTAGGTCTCTGCTCATAAGTGGATTATATAAAAACAGGATGTTTCGAGGAGCAGCATTTATTCAGGTTAGAAAAAGAAGAACTGGAAACACAATTGTCCTGCACTTAAATTTGCCTATGACATTAATAATAATATTAATAATAATATAATAATAACAATTTTACACTCTATTGCTAGCTTATGCCATCATTGCCATCTTTATATGGGCCCCTTACAAGTTCAGCAAGTACCACAGTATCTAGGGTTGCCTTTCTCCTTTCCACCACCATCTCTATACCATCTTATCACACAATCCTCTCTTCTTCTCAGTCCCTTCACCCCCCATTTCACCTTAATTGGGCAAAAAGGGTAGTTGCACAGTGAAGAATGTATCTCCAGTTATAAAATCTGACCCAATGAGTGTATGATGTTTCAGCCTTATTGCCTAGAGTGGTGCTACCACCAGGCCTGCCAAAATATTTGGTAAATATTGTTTATTTATAGGTGTAATTAGGGGTTACATAGGTTCACATTGCAGCTGGGGATCGGATAGAGCACTGTGTATATCCTTTCTTCTCTTCATTACACAGTAACGGGCACACATACGCGTTAAAATCATATGCTCACAAACACACGTTCCTCACAGTCACACGTGCTAACACCATATGGGCATGCATGCTAATACCATGTAACACTAATATACACAATATAACACTATATGCTGACACTCCCACTAATACCGTACAATATACATACACACATACATACTAGCTAACAGTATACACACACACTGACTCTAACACTACAGTACATATGACAATGGTATGACAAATGATACCTCGCCCTGTAACCCAAGAAATATAGAGACGCAAAAAATGGGCTAAAGAGGTCGCAGGTTTTATTTGGAAAATTACTGGAGACTTCAACTGTTCACACTGAGCAACACACAATACAAAATGGCTGCCAATCATAGAGACTAGAGCGGCAGTTTACTGAATGTATCTCAAAGTAATGCTTCATTATGCTACACTTGTTTATAATGTATTATAGGAGACTAATGCATAGACATGAAAGCATAATACCCCTCGTCTGAAACATAATGTCTAGCACTGCATTTCATGTGTCTATGGGACAACCACAAATGATAATAACGAAGGGTTCTAATTTCATGGCAGCCTGAAATAGTAACAGAACCAGAAATATACCAACTATAAAATACCAATTGTATAAACGATGTAATTTTAGCAAACAAGGATTTACAAAAAAATAAAATACCAGACCAAACATTTGTAACATGTCCTAATTCATATCAGTAAATTGATTCTAACGCTTACAGTATGTTACAGTGTGCTAAGTACCGTTGGTTATCTGACAGTACATATACCTCAGACATAGCTACCCCTGAGGTAAAAAACAGCACATCGATAGTCTTATGCGGTCATAACTGCATTTTGAAAGCAAATATATCAATATACTTTAAGTTTAGTGAGGGCTTTCACCAATAAAAAGAAAAGGAAAAAATCCAAACAATTGAAAGCAATGCATATTAAGTGTGTCAAGCTCATGATGCAGAACAAGAGAAAGCATTTGAAACACCTTTAGTTCTTCTTTTGTTGGAGAAACTGATTTATTAGAATATTATATAAATGAATTTGTGGCACTAGAAACATGATTATTCAGTTTCAGATCTCATTTCTGTGAAAAATCTATTTTTCAATTACCCTAAAGAAAAAAAACATCATAAAACATCCTTATTATTATAGAAACAGGTCTTTTTCCTCGATTCTCCTCTGTATGCCTATGAGATTCAATGCCTGAGGCTGTTAGATTGTAGCGTATCACATGTAAGGTTGGATTCTATTAGGGGAGATAAACTGAACAATGTTTTTAAAATCCGCCTCACATAATATTTTCAGCCAAATTCTACTCTTAATCTATTGCTGGTGAAGTGGAATTGCCAGAGTGAAGAGATTTATCAAAGTGGCTGCTTTGATACATTCTAATTCACTTCACATGGAAAAACAGATAAATATTACAAAAACACATAAACATTATCAAACCTGGTTAACCAGGTCCCTGGTTAAACTCCACATTTTTTTAAAGGATAGAAGTATTTTTTTGTTGTTTCAATGCAGTGGATGTTTTATCGCAATTTTATATTTTATAGCAGAATTCCGAGGCTCAATTTAATGGCCTATCCAAAAACAATAGACTTTTCAAAAAAGGACATTTAAAATACCAAAAACATATTATCTAGTTAGGCATTCAACTACTATGGCACAAATGCGCATAAATGTTTAGCAGGCGTATAACTTAATTGCAACCCAGATGATTCCACATCAAAACCAATGCACCTAATCATAATGACTGCACCTCCAGTGAGATTAAAAAGAACACGGTCATTTACATAACATATAAGAACCATTCGATCTAGTCTGCCTATAAAGACTCACACCTTAATCAGTCCTTGGTTTTGTCTTAGATTTAGGAGCCATATGCCTATCCCATGCAATGTTTAAATTCCCTTGCTGTATTAGCCGCTTCCACCTTTGCTGGGATGCAGTTCCACTTATCCTACCACGCCACTGGTTTAAGTATACATCAAACAGGACTGGCCCTCTCCAATACACAGTGAATTCAGTAGTCAAAACCATAGCCCCTGCCAACTACTACTTTAATGAAAAAACTGTTTAGCCAAGATTCCTCTTACCATGTACTAGATTTACTTAGTAGTCATTTATAGGCATAATACTATTCACCCCAACACACATTATGTATAAAATGATGGCACCTTACATTACTAAACACTGGGGGGGGTCTTAGCCACAGAGGAGCAATAAAGAGCCAATGTCAAAGTTCAATAATGTATGAATGAGCATTAAATATGTAGTAATCTTGTAATGATAACATAGAGATGACTACAACACACATAACTACAAACAATAAAAACCTAATGAAATAACAAAACAACAATTCAGTTTCACCTATTACTGGTAGCTTTAAAAGCCTAAGCGAAACCTTTGACACAAATATTCCATGTAATGGTGAAAGAATGAACACGCTTCCTTAAGCATGCAATTCCCATGCCAGCTCAAACACTGACCCAAATGAAGTTTAATTAGTGCTCTGTTACACAAAAGGGGGAAGAGTATTATTAAATAGCTTAAGTAGAAGAATAAAAAATAATGCTAATACATGATATAAATAAAGACAGAATTCTTTTGCAAACTTGTTTCTATTCTATGCAACTAATATATTAATATACTCCCTAAAATTTACAGTAATACATAGTATATTTCCCCTGCAGATCTCTCTTTAAAACAATTTTAAGTGATAAATTACACCAATTAAGGGAAGTAAGGTTCATATTCCTTTTCACTCAATGATCCATTTAATTGTGTGGTGTTTGCTTTTGTATTCATAACCAGACAGCCAATGAACAAATAATAGGCAGTCATACACACGATAATGCTTACATAAGAACATAAGTAAAACATCAATTATTATAACAGTTTCACAAATTTGCATATTGGGTTGGCTGCACGCATGGTTGCCAAACCAAAACATATGTAAATCAATCTATATTTCTGATGCTCTTTATTATGATTCTAGATATTCCACAGTTGATAAAAGAAATGGAAGACTACATAACATTAAATCAGGTGACACATCTAAATGGTGAAGGACAATAAGTGACTAGTAGTAATAAAAACCCTTGATAGTTTAGGTAGTTTAAGGTAGAATGTATATGCCCCATATACTGCTAGGCAGCACTGCCCGTGTATGTATCCTGGAAAACGTGGCTGATGTGGTCACCTTGAGTCCATTGACCTCCTTTTTGGTCAAAACATAACAATCATGGCTGATTCTTGTGGACTATCATATTATGTGGTCAAAATAATGGAATTTTATCATCATATCATCATAATCATAGTTTTCATATGTCTTTTGGGCGTTTTTACCTGTTTGAATCATGTGGTGTATTAAACAACTTATAAGGCTAGCATATCCTAAAATTGTATCTCCTTTGAGATATATTTCCTTTTTGCAACTTGCAAAGTTGAATTGCTTTATGTATTTCAATGTGTCTATGATATTTTCTCTCTGTCCTCTCCTCAGAACCACGGCATACATGCTGCTACAAGGAACTAAATATCACATGGAACACTAGTACCATCTATTTGCATTTTGGGACAAACATGGGCTACATATTCTAAGTTAGTAACGTTCAGAACGGCATGTTTGAAAACTACAGTTCCGACGGTGGTATCAGTTACCAAATATATTGTCTCATTATAGCAAGGTGCCAAAAAATCAATGACTTTGAATCCAAAATACCATAGAATCATGAAATTAATTATATCCCACTGAAATAAAATGTAGAGTGGAACCTTCAATCAAGACTGCTGACAGATATGTTTTTACTATGAAGCAGATTATTTGTTCTTGGAATGTTATTTCTTCGGAAATACATTAAGGAGAAATATTAAAGATCATAACAAGCAGAAATCTCTAGCTGCACAGAACAGACTAGAATTCCTGATTTATTTAACAACAGGAGCACTATTCACAAAAGGTTAAGAGTTTCTGATGTACTGCAGATCAATCCTTTTTTGCACTGTATTTCAGCTTATTATATCAGTGCTCCTTATCATATCAGCGTGAAAAATGTTATATTCACTCATTATCTCTTCAGTGCTTTTGTGTTCCACCTACTGCCCTTTGGCACTTGGCCTATTTTCTCATACAATATAATAATCATTTCAGTTCTGACTTTAAACCGTCTGCTGATTCACTCTATCTCACTGTTCTAAAAGCCAGACTGGTTTTAGCCTGCAGTATTGGTAGCTATTGCCATATACTCTTCTGTGAGCTTCAGATACAACCATCTTTTTCCTTCCACTTTTATCTTCATCCTTGATGTTACCCTTTGCTCATTCCTTGTCTGTCTTCTTCTATGCCTCTGTCTGTTTTTTCCATGTCTCTTCCAATCC
Source organism: Spea multiplicata (assembly GCA_009364415.1). Taxonomy (NCBI): domain Eukaryota; kingdom Metazoa; phylum Chordata; class Amphibia; order Anura; family Pelobatidae; genus Spea; species Spea multiplicata. Next base: position 34,364 of record VKOC01046589.1, on the reverse strand, counting down.
TTTTTTTTGTTTTTCATGCACCAGTAATCATCCTCTATCATGGCACTGGCTTTTAATATCCAGCTCTGAACAACATTCAGACAATGCAGACCTTTAGTTTCAAAGAGTCACTTATGACTGCAAGAGAAAAAAAAATATCTGAATGGCGGATAAATCAAAAAGATTCCCTATCCAATGTCAATTAACCCAAGGCAGCATTCAGCCTTGGAAACTTGTTCTTGCACCTAAAAAAGTAGTTTGTTACAAATGTATATACATAAGGCACATAATGGCGATTATTTCTATAGAGATATTGTGATAAGCAAAGGTAATGTTAATTGTAAATGCACACTTTTCATACAATATGAATTTTGAGAAGAGGAACATAGAATATACAACACATCATTGTGTTTTTCTATGTGAAATTGTTCTACTGACCGTAACAGCGCTGCGGAATCTGCTGGCGCTTTATAAATAAATGTAATGTAATATATTTGTAAGAGCTTGGGTTAAGGAATAGCATTTTCTAAGTTTTTGAACATGTAACGTTGCCTGGGACATAAAAAGTGGGATACTCTAGGGTAAATGTATACATTTGCTGCCATAGTGAAGTTGCGGGTGTTAGTATGAATATTTAGTGTTCAATTTGAACCAGTGAGGATATATTCTAGGTTATATATTGGTTTTTCCTATATTCAAACCAGTTGCCTTGAGGAAATGCTAGGTAAATGTGAGAGAAGAAAATACATGGTCGACTTCTCTTGAGCTTTAAGAGTCAAACACAGTTCCTACATGACAGCTGCCCTAGGGTGAAGTGGTTCAAACAGTGTGGCAGTATACTGCTTCATTACACAACAAACGTTTTCAACAGGATAAAAGCTGTCCGCTTCCAAGGGAAAAGAATACAAGTCCTAATAACTCCTGAGCGTATCCTATATTTAGGAATAAAGCAGTGATTGCAATAAATTATAATTTTCTGTGCAAATTATCCTGATTCAGCTGGTTACTATGCAACCTCCTCCATTGACTTCTTGTACCCAACCACTTACAAAACAGCAAGTGAAATAGTTGGAATGATTTTGCATTGTTTCTAGGGTATCCACGTTAGAAAGATGTGTATCTGTAAAATGTTATCTTTATTTTAGACCTTATGATGTTGAGTCCTCAAAATCATAAAATAATATTTTTTTGATATAGATGTTTAGATTATAAAATATTTGACTTATTTATAAACCACAGCCAATATAGAGAAGTATGAAAATTACATCATGCTGCTCATTGGGCATGGATGTCATTTGGAATGCCCACAAAAGGACAGTACACAAAGATGAAATGATGAGGTCCCAATAATAATAATAAAGAAAATACTACTGGAGACCCTTTCCCAGCTTTCGTTGTATTTTTGGTAATCCATATACAGTAGCTATCTGAAAATTCTCCATAAAAATTGTATAGCCATATTATTGTGCATATTTGCAGGTTCTGACCAAACCTTTGGATTGAGCAGCCCCTCCTGACACTCAGGTGCCTCATTAGATGGCTTTACGTTTCATGAGAGTCTCCTTGGGTTAAAAATACAGTGCAGCCCCATTGATTCAGCTCCTTGGGATCATCAATCTTGGGGTACTTTGACATAGTGGTGGGCTTAGCAATATATGACCATATAGTATCCCAGTATTTATGCCTTAGATTGGGTTTTCTGAATGGTATTTGCTGGGTATGCGCTGAATTCTTTTTCTGTTTTGTAGCCTTAGTTAGCTAGTAGATGATGTTTCTCTTGGCTTTATTTTAGTAGATAAAAACACATCAAATATTTAGAATATTTTGAGTATTGTTCAGGTGTATTTTAACCAGACACAAATATACAAAGAGGACAATTATTGTGATTTTTGTCACCAAAACTGCACCTGATCTCAAAGGCCACAAAATCAGAGCTTGCAGCAGACTGTATGATTTTAGCTAAATGCCCTTTACCCATCTAAAAATGATGGGAGTTTTCTTCAAAAAACTATCCAACACCAGAGGCTTGCGTAAATCTCTGCTTGCAACAAATTAATTATTTAAAGACACTATAAAACACTTGTAAGCAAAATGTTATCTTGCAGGTAGAATCTGGATGGTACAGAACTGCCTGTCTATATTACTTTGCAGCCTCAGTTACTTGCATGCAATATATATTTAGTCATTCTGCTGATAAGAGCCGAAGAGGCGGATAGATCTTGATAGAGAGAACATCGCTGATATATGAAAATGTTCTTTTTCTTGATATGGGACACTTTAGAATTCCTACTTTGTTTGTGCTGCATAAGCAGAGCATTTATCACAGAGTTTACAGAGAGAAATATATCGCTAATACAGAATGGAATAAGCGGAGGGAGAACAATTTTATTTTACTTCTCAGGGTGATCAACCATGAAAAATCCCATCCCAGTCTTGAATTGATAATAAAGCTGTGGAGAATGATGGGCTTTCTATCTAGGAGTGAATCCACAGCCTAGATTCAGCAAACTGAATCTATTTGAGGTCTGGAAAAAAAGCGTTGTTTTCCTTAATTACACACAACTTGAGTCAGTTGCTTCTGTAAAACACACTTCTGGGCGATAAAGTTTAAGGAGAGCCAGTTTCCTGCTTGCAAACAAATTCAGCCTTTTGGTTGTTTCACGTCATACTCATTCAAAGAGCCCATTCAAAGCTACATTGAGTCACACTTCATCTTCTCCTTTTACCCTTGATGTGGGATGAGAGGTGCTTTATTGTGCATTTGAGTGCCCACAGAACTGCTTAACATGGCACCACTACTCACTTTTCAGCCCTATGGAGAACCTGGCTCTGCATTTGTGGCTGACTTTTCTTTACCCTTACCACTTATCTAGTACATAATATTGTGTAGACAATGGAAATTTACCCACTAAGTAGCCCCTTTTCCTCACATATTGACCATAGTTTACAAAAATATCAGTATCAGTTTCCAACAGGTTGCTTTCATGCTGCTGAAAACCCTCAGGGTGCTGGTATGTAGCTCATGAGCAACAGTTTCTCTACATGCCTGAGAGGGCATGTATGTATATGGGTTAGCATAACTAACCCACAGAACTACAAGTACATAAATACATCTAGTTAAATAATTGGTGTTAACAGATGTGTAATTTTAAAATGGTGGAGTAGTCATAAAGCCCCAACTTATAGTGATAAGAATGGCTATATTTTCATATTGTCAACATGAGCTTTGTACCACTCTTAGCAGATCTTCTGTCTATTATAGTCTGGCTTGGTAGTGAGGACCTCTCAATAAAGATCCTTGGGTACAATGACCCATTAGATAAAAGTAATGAAGGTAGTTTGTAACTGCCATATGAGTATTCCAACACTCCATCATGTAGTTGCGAATATATCCATGTTCTCGGAATGTGCAAATTTAAGATTGAATGATACTTTTGTAAAAAGATGACATCTAGCATATGACATATCAAGATATAAAACATTTTTTTCATTTTTAATATCTTTAATTCCTTAATCCTTGATATACATGCCATTGTATATCAGTTAACTGCCTGCAGCAAGCGATACAATGTAATTCTAGTAATAGACAGAACTGGTCCGTTTTCTCCTTTTTTATATACTCCATTGTACAGGGATCATTACATTGCCAAATCTCTTGAGCAGTGTCTTTACTTTCCATTTACCTTCACATAATGCACAACACGTTGTTTCCTGACCCTCAATTTGTAAAAAATGACAATTATTAATTGTGAAGCTTTGAAATGTGATAAAGATTGGGATATGCCAATAATAGTTAATGCCCGCTTGTACAATCTCCCCAAAGAGACTGAAATAACCTGAACTTGAAGTAAAGGCAATGCTGATATCCCATCATCATTCAGTTATTCAGTGATGTTAAATGATGGAGAAACAATTTCAATTCACTTTACCACTGAGGAAAAATGCGCTGAGTATCTTCAGCAGAACTGAGTTTTTCACATACCTCTAATACTTCTACAGCTAGTGTGTAATATAAAACAAACATACGAGCAATCATTATGGGTTAACTAGGACTAGGTATTTATTTAATTTAGTTATTAATACATAGAAACTCTTAGAACTCCATTTTCAGGGTTCAATGCTTTGAACTCATGCTATTATTAAATTATAGGGATCATCACTGTTTGGGCGTGAGACACATTCAGAGCCATAGTTAAGATCTGTCTGATTTAATAACCCCTGATTAATACAAATGTTAAGTCATGGAAAAGAGTCACAGAATTCTTCATTAATATTTAGATGTCTGGACGTTGTGTAACAATGTGATTTACGAAGCTATTAACAAACTGAAAAATTTAGTGAAAAATCTGCTGCTTAACAATTAATTTGATACAAATATTTGCTTTAGATTTTTATATATGCAATATAATTAAGTTCCTTCTCATAAGAGGAGAAACAAACCCCCCAAATCCTGTACTTTACTTGGGAACAGACTTGTGCAAATTTTTCTTTTAATGGAAAGTTACCAATTTTGTAATCTTGTACACATTGTCCTAATTAGAGGAAGGGCTCCAACGAAACAAACAGAAATGAAGCAGACAGCTCTGAATTTGCATTTCATTGGGTTTCTTTTAACACACTTTTTCTCACTCACTCACATTCGATCTCACACTCTCTATCAACGTCTCCCTACCTTCTCCATGTCACTGCTTCTCCACGTCTTCTTCACTCCACTTCTTTCTTGCGTGTCCCTCTCGCTGCTGTGTTATCCCAGCCTGGTGTAGTAGTTCCACAACAGGACAGGCCTCAGGAAACATACCCTGTCCCCTGACTGGAGGAATGGGGGAGAGACTGTCCCCATGTTGTGCTCAAAAGCGCTGCCTTCTGGCGGAATAACTCCACTAGGCCATAATAATGCAGACAGATCCGCGGAGAAAGAGAAGTGCAGAAACTATGTTTTTATGTGCAAATGCGAGTTGGCATTAGTGAATTTACAAGTATTTTGAGTGTACACGTCTCTAGACTACCGTATCGCTTTTATATAAGTAAATGCAATAATTATCTTGACAGAGAGGTTTGTGCCTGCTGCATAGCTGCATCTATTTATTTAGGTTGCAATAGAGATATATATATATATATTTTTAAATGCATATATATATATACTAACATTGTCTTATCTCAGAATATCTTCTGAAAGTCCAATTTCCACAGCAGTTCAATGTAGATAAATAATGTGACACACATTTCCCTCAGAAAGTACAGTTTTCTAAATTTTCTAGTTGAATAGAAACCTAAACAGTTAAATCAGAAAGAAAAAAATAAAGAGAAATAAAATAAAATAAAAAAAACAATAATTGATATCAATATTTACAATCATGATCGTACTGTTGTACATATGTCAGGACCTGTTAACAGTTTTGCGAATGACCTGGATGAGCAAAGGAAAGTTCAAACTATTTACATTGTTTGTACAGAGAACACTAATGTGAGGCTGGTTATTTTCCTGATCAATTAGTCAACACACAAAAACAATGTCATGATGAAAACGTCAATAAATCAATAAGATAAATTGACCCAGTCATGCTGATTATACACTGCGGAAGTGTTTCTGACAGATACAACATTTTTATAAGCCTGAAATACTTTTGTCTCCATTTTTTTCTTCCTTTTTGATCACAAATGCCATGACCTTTCTTCTGCATTTTAGCTATAAATATAGGTACAACCAAATCTCCTTTTTTTCGTCATCCATGATTTGTTGCTTGAGAATACCTTTAGGATGTCATACATGATACATGAGTACATACATACATGATACAGAAGTTACTTAATTTACAAACCATCAGGAACTAATGTACAAGCAAGTATGTTCTTGCCAGCTGTTCCCAGATACAATGTTGTGTTGCCCAAAATATTGAAAAGCAGCAGTTATACCGGTATTTTTTTTTCTTACAATTCTCTGCCATAATATCACTAACCAATATAAATTAGTCGACCTGTTTGGCTTCTTGTGTATTTTATTTAATACTAATATTTGTCTGACAAATGAGCACCATTAACTTGGAAAGAGAGAGAATGAGAGATTTATATAAAACACAGTGACAGTGACAAAGTGACACACACAGTGACAAACCAGAGCAATTCACAGATCAGTGCCATAGGATTCATATGTTACTGACACTACCTAAACATAAAATTTGTGATGTCATCAAATAATGAATTCTCAAACAGGTGTACTGACACTTTATTCCTCCAAATCTCATGATCTTTAGAAACACATCATTTTATTACAGTAAATGAGAGTGAGAATTAGTTCGAAGACCTATGATCAGAAAACTAAAGCTCATTTGTCTGCATCAGTGGAGTTTTTACTGACTGGTTTGTGTATCGAGGTGTCATTTTCAAGGTATCTAAACCTACCAAGAAATATATTTCCCTTTCTCTACTGCACATACTGCTGCCTAATAAGACACCATTAATAAAAGTAATGGCCAATCCAGCTCACAAATGATGTTTCCATGGTGTTTCATGAGCAGGACACTTTATGCATCTATCATAAATTACTGTATTTCTGCTTCCAGCCCACAAGACTTGCGATCTGACTCTAAGGCAGGGGGATAAGTTGGTGAAAATGCTGGTTTGCAGAAAGTGAAAAAAAGGCAATCTTGCAAATTAACTAAAGTCAATCTGCATTAGCGCTCACCAAAGTAACACAATTGGCAAATACTCAAAAGCAGTAGAGTCGAATGAATGTTAGCTGATGCAAGAAGAAAAAAGTGGTCAGTTCAAAATAAGAGTTAACTCGACTGAGGATGCATACTCTTGCATACTAACATAAAACAACTTGCATATTCACTAGAATATGAGTTATTTGCGAGAGCTCAACAAGGGTATGTTAGTTGAAAATAAAGGAACAAAATACATTTTTAAAAAGCAGAACAAGGGTCCCCAGGAAGAGGGTCTAATTCAAAATCAGGTTGGTACTATACAATAATGATTGGGCCCCATAGACCAGCATATGGCATATTCAACTCAGAGGACTATACAATGCATCTTTATGACACTGTGCTATTGGTGCAGAGGAGTATATATGCTTCAAATCAACCAGCAACCTCCTATAAGGCACATATGGAGCCTGCTTTATAAATTTTTGTCTGGCTTTTATTTTTTGGATTGTCCCTTTCAAAAGGAGGATTGATGGCTTTGAAGATCATTGCTGGATGGACCTGAACTGTTATGATCTTTTTTCCCCATAGGTTGCATCCTTTGAGTGCCAAAGGGGTTGACAATGATTTTTAAGAGCACCGCTTCTCTGGTTCTCCGGGTCAAGACCCGAATCCTTTGGGTTGCAGGAGTGGGGTCTTGACATGCCCCACTCCCCTCCCATTTTTCCTTTAAATGGGGGTGTTTCCCGCTGCCATCGGCGTGAACGCCCCCAACATCAGCGTGAACGCCTCTAATGTCAGTGAGAACTCCCTCAATGTCAGTGGGAACTCCCACTGACATCATCAGGAATGTACGGAAGTCAGCAGGAACTCCCACCGACATCAGGAGACCCCCCTGATGTCAGTGGGCAGTCCTGGCTGCGTCCCGCAAAGGAAGGCTCTGGGTAGCTGGAGCCCAGAAGTTCCCAGGTATGATGATCAGGAAGTAAAAACTATGAAAACAAGGAGTTAAGACAACACACATATTAAACAGGCAAAACATCTCATTGATAGAAGGGAGCTTGTTGAATCTTTTGTTGTGTAGTGGAATGTCAATAGCTTTCTTCCTTCTGCAGAACATGGACAATACAACTTTTCATCATTGGACAAATGGACACCTGTATTTTCCCAATATTCTGTGTATTCCTTGTTGTCCTGAAATAAAATGTTTTTAAAAAAAGGTGCTTGGACCTCAAACCCTCCTTCCTTGGGTACTATTTCAAAGGATTTTTTTCACTCTTATACTACCCATGGGGCAGAGATGGAGGGATGGGCTAAGGAACCTGATGGGGACCAACCGCCTTCAGCCATTGGTTTTGGAGGCAGTGGTGCAAGGATCTCCCCAAAGCATGTTTCGTTTATTTTAACCTCCCATCTCACTGGGAAATGGTCCCCTGTTTCATTTTTTACATTTTTGCATTTCTTTTAATATCAATGTACTGTGTGTGTGGGGGGGGGGTTTGTCAATGAAGCAATATGTGAAAATTGAAATTTAAATGAAGCAGGACTATTAATTTCTATTCAAATCAGGATCCTGGGATGCAGAGCTTGGGAGGTAGAGTGTCACTTAAACTGGCACTTAAACTGGTAGCACTACTGTGAATGCACGCAATTCTGTACGTGCATAGTATGCGTTCTCCAGTGCCCCAGACACCGTAGGACAGACATACAGCTCTGTGTGACAGTAGGATACAGTGACAAAACTGGGACTGCCCCGCACAAAATAAAAACAAGAAAAAAAAATAAAGCAGGCACCATAAAAACTGTATTTTTTATTGAAATTAAAGCAGAATCCCGGGAAACCAGAAGAATGAATACAAGATAAACAAATTACTTTGTGGTTGCATGTGATCACAGTTTGCCAAAAAAACAAGTGCATGATCATGAAATGTTATTGCCTCTGGTAGACTTTTTTCTATTCACACAGGCACCTGCGCATTTTATCTTGAGCACTTTTCAGTCGCTGTCATCTGGTGCACATTCTCAGCTATTGTTATCTGTTGCAGTCAGGAGGCTGCAGGGCTGACAATGAATAAGCTTAAGGATTACATTCTCTGAATATTGTTTCTGTAAATTCTCATTATAAATCTGTAAAAAAAAGGATAAACTCTTTGATATTATGTGAGGCAAAACAAACAAATATCAACTGTTACAGTGATTAAGGGAACACTAAACCAGTTAGAAAATGTATGGTGAATTGTCTGTGGAGTCACCATTAGTAAAACTCATGGAATAATTTGGTCACCTTTTCCACAGTTTTTATAATGTTGTTTGTTATACAGTCTAGCATTATGAATGTAGAAGAAATATTGGCAGTCATTCGGTAATAACACTTCTGCTCTGCAGGGCCGTCCCAAGACATTGTGCTGCCTGGGTCCAAGGATAAAATGCTGCACCCCCACCAAAACCACACCGACCAAAATCACGCCCACATCCATTATGATATATCATGATTAATCATGATTAATAAGTTCACTCTCTTATGCTCTCTTACACAGGTATTTTTCTAATCAATTAGAGCTGTAGGAGGAGCCCTCACTGGCAGAGGCATCACTAGTCTCTGACAACGCCTCCATGATGTCTGCATGTGATCCAAGAGTGGCAGTATGGTGATTGCACAATGCTGCAAATAAGGTAAGGCGCATTCTGGGGAACAAAATTACAATTTGTAATGAGACCCCGGTGCCATCATAGCACCCAAACAACTTGTCAGTGCCATTTGTGTCCCCAAATGGCTTGTCAGTGCTATCTTTGTCCCCAAACAGCTTGTTTGTGCCATCTTTGTCACAAAACAGTTTGTCAGTTTTGCAGAGATTCACAGGCAATGACTGAGCATTCTCAGGATCTGCATGAATACTCCTTAGCAGTAATTTATTTGTATTCATTTATTTGCAAGCCGGGCATCTCTTATGTAAGTTGGCACTCACATGGTTAGGGGTAATGTAATTTTGGAAGTAAAATATGAAAACTGTCATAACACAGCTATGGCAAAATACTGGTACGTTGTTCCTATTCATCTACCTGTGCAAGAATACCATGGAATGACTAGCCTGAATACGTGTTGTTATTAGTGTTGGAAAAAGTGTGTTTAAAAAATGTTTTCTGTACTGGGGTTCCTTATGCCTTTTGCCACATGCTGAGCGCTAACTATCTCTTGACTCTTGAAATGTCTTGTCGAATGTAGTTCACTAGATTATTATGAAAACTTCAAGTGGAAATTCTGAGATGCTCTTGATTTAGTAGATAAAATGTTTTCGACGTGCATCACATTCTCTGCAAAGGCAATGAGGCTGTGTTTGATGAAGATGTTAAGATCATTAGTCGGATTATTAAATAATGGCATAAACAATAAGAAAAATTCCATATTTATGTTGATTTTTAACATTTTGTTTATTATGTTGGGGCTCTGGGTATTTTCTTAGAAATTAAACTGTAAATATGATTTTCAACAATCATATATGTTACTTTCAACAATCAAATATGTTACTTTTGTTTACTGGTGCGGAGTAGTTTTATAAATGATGGAACAAACTGTTGTAATTTCCTATGTAATTTCCTTAGTTTTTACATTTAAGATCAAAGGAAAATGATCCCCATGTCTACATTTCTTCGCTCTTTGGTGATGTCAAAGTACTTTAAGCCATGATACACAATGGGGTATTATACAGCTACTATAATGCTCGTCAAAAATTGATAGCTACCGTGTTATTATAGTTTAGTCCCTCAAACGTTGAATAGTTACTTGTTGGTGACTCATTTGGAACCCATTCCCACTCCTCTGCTCTTTATCACAATCTTCTACAGTCAAGAGGAATTGTGATAGAGTAGCATAAAATAAAGCAATGTAAAGCCATTTTGGAACATTGACACCATGATCAAAGAACCAAATACTAATTGCCAATACCTGTAAAAAGTTTATAGTTGTGATATCTGTGATACTAAATAATTTTGAAATTCGATACGTCATGTCATTCAGAAAACTATAAGAGCCCTTTGTTTAAAAAGTAAGGCCAGCTAAGCTGTACGTAGAAAGGCTAATATTTCATGTTTACTGTAATCTAATAAGCTCATCTCTAATTTGACATTATATTACTAAGATCTATGATGCAATATTCACAATTAGTTGCAATTGCTTACAAGTACCGTTAATTGTCTTCGGATTAATAACATTAATCCCTCTGTATTGTATGTAAGCATTTCAAAAGGGAAGATTATAATATTCAACCAAATGTAAAATAAAAAATACATAAATAAAAAGTTGTGAATGAACTGGCATCAGATTAATTATATTGTAATTGGCCAGTGTGAGAAATCCAGTGCCGTTCAAATAGTACATTTGTCAGTGCACCCAACTGTCAGAGACTCAGCAAAGCTTGCTCTTTGATACCAAAGTCTTAAAAATGGGGCCAAAGTCATCTTGACTAAAAGGATTGAGCAGACCAAAGTATCGATAAGTATCTGACAGTAGTAAACCAAGAGAACACAAAACAGTACTCTGTTTTGTTATAATACAGATCAATAAGAATTGTAAAAAGGTGTGGTACATTTTTGGAAGTATAAGCCACTTTCACCAAGTATTTAGTGGCTCTATGGAAGGCAAGCAGGTGGAACTAACTCCTAGCCTCACCCACTCATGTTGTCCCACTTATAGCATTACCTGGCCATATCTGGCCATTAAGGCATCTTCATTTTTGTTTTGGGGTACAAAGAATGTATACCAAGTACCGTTATTTTTTTATAATCAATATATCCTGTATAATTTAGACAACACTTATTTGGTTTGACATATTACAGTGTATATTTAAAGCGTACCAAAGGTCTTAAGAAATATGTAAATCAAATAATCATTTAAGTAGTCTCCTGCAAGCACTATTAGAGCACTTTATCAAAGCTATGTTAGTTAAATTGAAAATGACATCAAATGCAGTTATTAAAAAAGATATACAGAGCAGAGGAAACAGGGATGGTTCATTTTAATGATCTTTTAATGGTTTCAGAAAATTGCAGATGTAACCTAGAAGAAAGTATTGTAATTATAATGAATGCATAACAAATATGGGCTACTTCTGTCCTATTCCTATATGACATTGCAATTTTGTTGTAGAACACAATATTTTTGATGTAGTATAGAGGCGCTTATTCAAGAATGTTCAGGAGTTCCTACACAATATATGTAATTTGGAAACTCTGAAAATTAAACATATGTTTAGGATTAACACACTTAATATTAGGCCATGATTAAATAGTTTAGCGTGCTTATTCAGGTTTCATAATGGTTTTTTTTGAAGGGGCACGAAGTTGGTGGGTGAACACTTGATGAATTAATTTAGTGATCTAGGATAGGTCATGTTTGCTTTAGCTTGTAGAAGTAGCGCATCCTGAAGTCTTCTGCCATGCCAGCCATAGAGATGTATTTTGTCCGTGTTTATCCCAATTTAAAGGCAGTACTTCCAAAACCCAACTGTTGGAGCTATTACACTACTCTTCCATTGAGGGCATAACACTTTTGTGAAGCTACTTAAGGATTAATTAACTAGAACTGCAAACAACCACACACATACAGAATGTTCAAACAACATAAATATGGGTTATGTAACAATAGATATATACAATTACAGTATAGCAATACGGTAGACTTGAGGTGCATCAGCATATGAGAGATAATGCGTAATAAAAGGAAAGTGGCTATTGAGGGAAAATAGCAGTTTCAGTCATAGGGAGAACTGAGTGACTATGCAAATATATTAATGCATCATTTCACACTAAACGTTGCTAAGCGCTTTTTTTTTTACCCACTAATGAGTGGCATATAAGTGGTTTTCTGACCAGAACACAGCAGTACGTAGATCACTAGACAAAGGACAATGCCCTCCCCCTCTTGACAAGTTTTCAAGCTGTTAAACTTCAGTCTAGGCTTTTTGCCAGACAAAATAAAGCAAACAAGGAATCACTTTTTTTTTACAGTAGCAAAGTAGAAATTGCCAAGTCTACATCTGGAACAACACAGTTGCTTTACCCTATCCCCCTTTGAGTTGGACCTGTTTTAGCATTAAGAAGAACGACAATTACGTATTTTCTAAGAAATGCAGATATGTAAAGACATAAACAAACAACAGGTCACCATTTTAGTTATGCTACTGCAAGAATTAATTGGTTTTATACAAAAGTGCCAGGGGAAGGACTATTGACTAAACATTTATTTTGTTGCCATAATAAATGGGGTCATTCATTTAAAGTGTTAAGGGGAACATACCAGATAACCTATATGCAGCATATTAATAAAATGTTTCCCTTTCCATTATTAATATTTTAATATTACTTCTAGATTGTAAGCTTGTGAGCGGGGTTCTAATGCATCGGTTTGTCTAAGTCTGTCTATTCTACTTTTGTCATACCCTATGTATGTACTGTATGAAGAGCTCAGTAAATTGTTGGTGCTATATAAATAAATAATACATAGTACAGAAATACATAAATATAGTATATGAAAATATGTAAATTAAAAGGTTTAAGAAAAAAAATAGATTTAGAGAATAAATGCATACAATAGTGCATTAGCAAGGTAATTAACTCAGATAATAATATTTATACAGATATATATAGTAGTCTATAATCTAGATATATATATATAGTATCTGATATTATATATATATATATATATGGACTAGAGAGCCAATGTTCTGTTTCAATTCACACTGGCAACCTTACTGAGTTTACTAAATTGCTGTGGCACACAGAAAATCTTGGCAATCTCATTGAAACTGTTTTTATTGATTAAAGAAAAATAGTCTTTGATTGTTAAACCAACAAGCTGTTAGTCGTCAAGCTATGACATCTCAGTATATGCTACAAATCAATGGAGTAGTGAGATGCAGTCCCACAAAGCTCCCTGATAAATCATGATAAGCCCTGTGCTGGAACAAGGGAAGCCTTTATCTTAACAAGAAGGTAATCTTTCTGAGCTTGACAGTCTCATTGTTGACTATTGATAAGACTGTAATACCCTGGGGATAGCATATTGAAATATAAAGCACCTTGTATCATGCATTAATAATAATAATGACACTATTAACAACAATAATTGCCTCATAGTATTAGAAGGGTTTATTTAAAATATCCATTATAACCTTTAATATATAGATGTTGACATGTCACATGCAAGACTAAACAAAACTCAACAAACTGAGTTAGACAGGAGGTGATTGTATAATATGAAATTAATAATTTGTATATTATTATATTATTATATTATTATTGTTATTAGTATTTATTGTTTTATAAAGTGCCATCATATTCCATAGCGCTGTAGACAGGACGTAACAAGTAGTATATAACATAACAACTTGACTTACAGTCAAGCAGGTCAAGCAGGACCATGTCTCATGTCTCTTATACATACTAAACTCCCCTTTTTCAGTTTTTCTTTAGCCATGATTTTTTTTTAGCCATGATTTCCCTACTTCCACCACTGCTCCACTGTACCACTGCTCAGAGGCAAGAATGTGATTTAGCACAGCATCTGACCTGCACTATATGTACAAAAGTATTGGGACACCATTATGCCAACAGGGGCTTTTATGACATTGCATTCTAAAAACATAGACATTAGTGTGTAGTTGGTCCCCCCATTGCAGCTATAACAGCTTCTATTCTTCTAGGAATGCTTTCATACAAGATTTTGGAGTGTTTCTGTGGGAACTTTTGCCCATTCACCCAGTAGAGCATTTGTGAGGTCAGGCATTGATGTTGGACACCTTTCCAGTTTATATCAAATAATGGGGTTGAGGTCAGGGTTCTGTGCCAGCCAGTCAAGTTCTTCCACACCAAACTCATTTAACCATGTCTTTATGGACCTTGCTTTGTGCACTGGGGCACAGACATAGTGGAATAGAAAAGAGCTTCCCCCATAAAATTGGAAGCATAGCATTGTCCAAGATAACTTGGTATGTCCACTTTAGCATATGTATATTGCCAGACCCTAATGACTCACTGTCAACAGGCAGGGCTTAGCACTGCCATATACTGTAGGTTGCCTAGGTATTCCCTTACGCTAACAAGGCAATTGATGGGAGAGGGGTATGCCAGAGATATAGTCACCTAAGGAACTAAAAATCATGGGGTTGACCTGGGTACCAGGATTTCCTATCCTACCATCCTTGCCCCTTTTCTCACCAGATACCAAGACCATTACATTGAAAGCATAGTGAATACTATCATTCTGTTTAATTTTACAAATAACTGAGACAGTATAGATGGCATGGTGGCAGACAGGGATTATTTCCTTCTTTGAGAGCAAGTGAAGAGCCTTCAATGTTAGGTTGTAATGCTTGGCCGATTCCCTGAGGTCCTCTATGATGGAATTGTAGCTAAACACCCAAAACTTACTTTATTAACAACAGATCTTATGTTTATGACTTTATTTCATGTACTCATTATTGATCTTAAGTAACTCTTTTTGAAGCACGCCTGGCCTTAGGCAGTGATGAGATGAAGAGTAATTGCAATTTGATGCCAGTGGCAAGTCCCATGTATCGGGATTAGCATTAGCATTTACTCATTCACTCAGATCTACACCTTTTAAGTAGAAAAGAGGACGTGTGTGATTTAATTTTACTATACAAAAACACGGCACATGAAAAACATCAATTTCTAGATATTTGAAACCTCTGAGCATTTTATATATTGAATTGATTGTCACAAAAATGACTTTCTTTCAAATATACGTTGCCAAGATTAATGCGGACACCCAAGTCTTCATAAAGGAGAAAAATTACTAACAGAGGATGAAGTTAAAATATTGGATGCACTACAACCACACCATATTGCAGCAGTAAATTCTCGAAAAACAAATAAAACAAAACAAACTGAAGATATGGCAGTGACTTATAAAATGACAGTCACCATGGGAACATTTACAAAGGATATGCCTTAATGGATCTAA
Organism: Spea multiplicata; assembly: GCA_009364415.1. Taxonomy (NCBI): domain Eukaryota; kingdom Metazoa; phylum Chordata; class Amphibia; order Anura; family Pelobatidae; genus Spea; species Spea multiplicata. Next base: position 18,761 of record VKOC01046589.1, on the reverse strand, counting down.
TGATGCAACGGGTAATAATGTTCATATATGTCAAATGACATGTCTGCATGGTGAAGCCAAAATGGCTGCACATCCTAGGAAACTGAAAAACATATGTGTTTTGCATAAAGATTTTTTTAAATTAAATTATAGCCATACTCACTCATTTCTCAAGGCACACTATCGGACTTGACCAAAGGCTGATAGGGGTTTAAACCCCTTACATCTAGGTCAGACTAGATGGTCTGAATGGTTCTCATCTGCTGTCAAATTGTATGTTTCTATTGTCAAATATTTAAGACATATTTAAGGATGGGAACACTTTTTCATGAAATAAATTTACAGCATTTAGTGCACTTCCAGCTTTTTTTCTAATTCTCTACTGGAGATTATTCTTTAACCTTGTAGTTTTTTTTTCTTGCTTTAACGAAGCGACTATTTCTGGCAATGTATTTTACATTATCACCACTAAAAATACACTTTCATACTCTTCATAAAAATGTGTCAAAAGAATGTTATAGATTTTTCCTCCAACATGACAACATTTTGAAAGTGTTGAGTTATGAGTCTCTAAAATACAGAAATTATTTCTGGCTGCTGACCAAGGCCAACAAGTTACAATATTTGCTGTTCAATTGTAATAAATACCAGAAAACATAAATTAAATGAGAAATAGACCACCTACGGAATATGCTGAGTAGAAGAAAAAAAAACTATACCTATTAACTTGAAACACCTTCCTTAGGACCATCTTTGAAGGCGAAGTGCCATGGAAAAGGAAACATTTTAATTAGATATTAATTATAGTGTTATATACAGTGACATAGTATAACACTGAACAAAATGTAGAGTATAGAGATTGCGAACAAAATTGATGTACAGACAATAATGTGATGGAAGGATATGAGATGGTGGCACTTAGAGATGGCACTGCCACTATATCGATATGGTCAATGTATCTCTTTTGTCTGTTTTCTTTGTTCTATAGGGAAATACTATATTGCAACAATAAAACCTATAATTCATTTCAGTTTAGTTAAAGTGATATGTGCCTAATGCAGTCTAAGGGGTGTATTTAATACACTGGAAGTTTGTGCAAATAGAAAGTCTAATTCATCGACAAATGTGTTCTTCAAAAAGGGCTGTGTTCATGCTCTGTAATGCATTGTCTGTTTACAGAAACGGAAGAATATAATATGCAGAGCCTTGTAAAGAACTTGTTGGGCTTGGCCCTTTATAACTCATAGAGAAGCTGATGTGAAGAAATGCTTAAATGGCCTGCAAATATACAGTTTAGTGAACAGACCAATCAGCAAAATACATCTTGAGCAAAAATACTCTGAACTGTCAGTACTGCTAACCACAGGGCCCGATTAACAGTTGAGAAAATGGAGCAATAGCTCCATGGCCCCAGTGTTCTGAAGGGCTCTGCAGGATTTTCTCCTTTCACCTGTCCCACGAAGCGGCGATCCCACCAGGTTCCCTAACTCACTGAAACTGCTCGAAATATATCACTTCTCAGCACGCCGTGTCAGCGAGGGAGAACGACTTCACTCAGTGAAGTAGCTGTAGGCAAGAGGGAAGTGTAGGATGTATGTGTATGTATGTATGTGTATGTATGTATATATATAATATAAAATATTATTTATATGTATGTACATATTGTATGTGTGTATACATATATGTATATATGTTTGTGTAAATGTATACATTCAATAAAATACGTGTGTATGTATATATTTATATATATATATATATATATATATATATATATGTAACTAAAGAAAAATGGGCACTCACTTTGTAGTAAAGTGTAGTAAAGTGTAGTAAAGGTGGTCCTTTCTCAAGTCTTTTTCAAGTCTAACCCGGAGGTGGTTCAATGCGTTGGACGTGCTGATTTAAAAAAAATTAACACACTTTACTACAAAGAGCCTTCATTCTTCATGGCATACTTTCTAAAAGGTGCTGGAAACATTCCTCAGAGATGTTGGTCCATATGAACATGATGACTGTTTGTTTGTCGGCTGCACATCCATGATGCAAATCTCCCTTTCCACCACATCCCAAAGGTGCTCTATTGGATTGAGATCTAGTGACTGTGGAGGCCATTGGATTACAGTGAACTCATTGTCATGTTCAAGAAACCTGTTTGGGATGATGTGAGCTTTGTGACATGGTGCATTATCCTGCTGGAAGTAGCCATCAGAAGATGGGTACACTGTGGTCAACGTTCAGACTTCCATTTTTCAGTTTTGGTGAGCCTCTGCGAATTGTAGACTCAGACCAGCCCGTCTGGCACCAACAACCATGCCACCTTCAAAGTCATTAAAATCGCATTTTTTCTTTATTCTGATGCTCGGTTTAAACTACAGCAAGTTGTCTTGACCACGTCTACATGCCTAAATGCATTGAGTTACTGCCATGTGATTGGCTAATTAGCAATTTGTGTTAACAAGCAATTGAACAGGTGTACCTAATAAAGTGGCCCATGAGTGTATATGTGTGCACATGGGTGTATATGTATGTGTGTGGGGGCAGAATATAAGTTATAAAGAGGATGGAACATGTAAACGACAGACAAGCAAGGTAAAAGAAAAAAGGAAATAATCGTAGGAAAAGTAAAGAAATTATGTCAGCAAGTGAGATGTAAATAAAGGAATAGGTCAAAAGAAACAGCTAAAAAGGGGGAAAGAATAGGACTGAAGGAAAAATGACCACAAGAAGCAGAAAGCGGAGAAAAGTAGAGAACGCACATTTGTTCAATTTCCACGATCTTAGTTAAGATGGTATTGGAATGTTACTGTGAGTCCAAGCAGAAAATTGTAACATTGTCCCTTGACCCCACTTGCTTTTTTTTTTAGAAGACTGCACATGAGACTTTTAGCACTAGTGGTACAACTGTGTCGTTCCCCTGTAACATTTAACAATAAACATTTTATGATTTAGAAACATTTTTTATTGAAATGTTATACGTAGGTATAAGCATTGTGATCAATCCTACTGTGGAAGGTGACAAATGCTTGGATAAGGTTTTGTGAATATGTATTGTTTTTTGCTTTATCAGATTGCACCTTTATTTGTATATTTCTATTTTATGCACTTCCCCTTATTTTATGTAGGTAATCTATAAAGGATGATATTAGTAATTAGCTACAATGGTTGTGTCTCGTATGCAATGAACAGTGAAGGTAAAATTATCCCTAACACTTAAACCGTAGGGTACAATTTCAGTAGATTACTGGAAATATAATTTATTACAGGAAGTTGTACTGGTATTAATGTAAATGGCAGTATAAATGAATGAAGGTGTTATGATCATTAAAATTACCAGCCTGGTTGATCTACAAGTTTTGTGTTTATGACCATTCGTTGGTGAGCACTTTCCAGCAAATTATTTTTTCAGATGGAACCGACTCTCCAGTTAATACTCTGTTAAATTGAGATACATTGTAACCCACAGACACGTGGAGCTCCTCTACACTTTGCTCTCATATTGGTGAGGGTTATTTTGTCGCTGTTTTGTCACTTACCCAGAGGAGTAGAGCACCATCATTATTTCCATTTACCTTCTGTTTGATGTGTTCTGGTGAATTGTTTCATTGTTATTAGTAGAGATGAATGAGCCAGCATATCTGCATGTGCAGAGCTAACCACCCCAAGTAGACATAAATGTCTTTTTAGGTGTGAGCTAGAACCCAATCATGAGGGAGAGAATATGATTCTTCGGTATCCAGCTTGACTATGTCTAGTGATTCTCATTCTCCTGACAAGCAGAGTCGAGCCTGCATTAGCTCAAGCCCACAGCAGCTCACCCAGCTAATTGGCGCCTCCATAGCTTCATCAGATTCACTGATTGACACAGATAACTTCAATACTCACAGAAGCAACGAGAATTTAAGGGATTTCATCAGAAAAAGAGACTCAAAGTCAGTTTGAAACTAAAAGATGTGTTTTTCCAAAACTATTACCCACATAAAAAACAAATACAAGTAGCTTATTTAACAAACTTAAGAGATCTTTTCTTCTTATTCTGTTAGCAGAGGTCGTAACATCCGCACTCTAAGCTGAGGAGTCAGCAAGCAGCAACATATTATAGCCTATGTCGACTAGATATAGATAGTAGCAACTGCCATTTAGTCAAGAACATTTATTCTTTACCAAATGGAATGGGTAGATCCCACTAATCTATATATCTTATATCTGTTAAAAAAACAAAGGGAGATGTATAAATGTGTCTTAAGGGTGTTGTTCCACCGAGTTTACAAAATATAACTATTTTTTTTAACTAGAAGGCAAAATATTTTATGAAGTAATTCTTTAGTCACGCAAAATTTTGCTTAATAGGTCACCATAGAAATAGAAAGTGGAATAGCAATTTAAGGACTGAATTCCTAATTTTCTAACAATTTAAACTACCAAAGCCTTCTATGCTATAAACCTGTTCTACAGAAGGTAGCCTTTTAATGAAATCCATAGAGGATTTTAATTTTCTTGACTTTGCATATGAAAAATTATTTCCTACAGCTTCATTTTCCAGCAATTGTGCGAGTGAACAACTGTACCTAAGAGACACAATAACCATCTAATTTAATGTATTCCACTTCTGTTCATGAAAATATGGTCGAGGTGAAATGCTACAAAGGATTTTGCTTGTTCTTAAGGAGAACGAGAGGTCTTGGTTCAAACTTGCAAGCTGAAAAAAGTCAATTGCTTGACTGTGCTAGTCAGATTTAAGATTACTTTATTTAATGTTAACCTATGGATCCAAGCTATAAAGTATCTAATAGGGTTCCAAAATGCTTTATTATTTTTAATGGTGCAGCTGAACCAATAGAAAGTGAAGTGAAGCATTTACTGAATAGTAGGTTTGGTAGACTTTCAGTAATCATTTTTATGATTCAAAAACGATGGTTCATGGATTCTTTAAAAATATATGTAAGGGTGGGCAGTGCTTTTTAATGTCCATGGCATGTTATTCATTGCATTAAAATTGCATGAGTAGACATTTCTTAATGCTACATAGTTACATAGGCTGAAAAAAGACACACGTCCATCAAGTTCAGCCTCTCCCAAATCTGTTAATTGCTGTTGATCCAAAAGAAGACAAAAAAAAAAGAAATCCAGTCTGTGGCTCTTTCCAATTTTGCAACAAACCAAGAAAACAAAAAATCCTTCTTGACCCCAGAATGGCAGTCAGTTGCTGTTTAAATGTCTGTACAGACTCTGGTAAAACTACTTCTGCAGGCAGAGAATTCCACATCCTTATTGTCCTTACTGTAAAAACCTTTCCTGTGCCTTAGACTAAATCTCCTTTCTTTCAGTCTAAATGCGCGACCATGTGTCCTATGCATAGTCCTGTTTACAAAAAGGTTTCCTGACAATGGTTTGTATTGGCCCCAAATATATTTATATACTGCTATCATATGCCCTCAGATTTAAATTAGTTAACCTTTCTTCATAACTAAAGTGTTCCATTTCTTTTATTAATTTTGCAGCCCGCCTCTGTACCTTTTCCAGTGCTATAATATCCTTCTTTAGAATAGGTGCCCAAAATTGTACAGCATATTTAAGGTGTGATTTATAAAGAGGCAAAATTATTTTTTTTATCCTGTGAATTGATGCCCCTTTTTATACATGACAATACTTTACTGGCCTTAGCAACTTCTGACTGACATTGCACATTGTTGCCTAGTTCGTTTTGTCTATAACAATTCCCAAATCCTTCTCATTTGTTGTTATCCGTAATTCTCTACCATTGAGGGTGTAAGTTGCTTGTGCCCCTCTTTGTAGTTCACTTACCTTGATGAAGTCTTGTGGTGGGAGCGTAAGCTTCCATTTCATGGCTCTGCCGGTGTGTGCGCAGCTTCACTGCTGAGCACCGGAATATGACATCATCGCCACGGAGACAGACGCCTTGGGCCCCCTCCACCACAGTCAGGGCAGCACTGAGGCAAGTGGTGGCTGGAGCAGAGGAGCCCCCATCTAGATTTTGGGGGGAGCAGGCTGCACCTGTGGATCTCCTGGGGGGGGGATTTCTTCATTATGGGTCGCCCCTCATGATTTCCTGATGGGGGATCGGTCCCCCCCGGTTTCTATGCCCATACCCCCAGTTAGGTCTCAACACATGTAATGCATCAAGAAGCAAATAGAATTGTTGTATGGGTCATGATGTCATTGAGCAGATATTTAACGTTTCTGCACCAGTTTTGCAGGCGTAGGTCATAACATATTTGTGAATGCTCCCACGGGAAGAAGATTTAACTTTTTGCCCAGCTGTACAATTTAAGTTTATTTGTTTAATGAAAAAGTAAAATTAGAATTTTTAATGATTACATTAAGTTAAATTTGCTAGCATTAAAAAGAAGAAAGCTATTTCTTTTGCACCGAATCCACAGACACCGTGAGAGTATACATTTTTTTTTTAACCCTAATCACACAATTCATTGCAAGTTAGGGTAGCGTCTGTTATCCCTACATTGGCAGATGAAAGTGCTGAGGTGACCTTCTTTCTTATCAAGCCCTGCATGTGTCTATACTTTGAAGATATTATGTTTGGAAGCTTTGGGTTCTCTGGTGACTTCTCCAGATTTAATTAGTCTGACCTTCTGTGATAATCCATCCACTTCTGAATCATATTCAGCGCCTACATTAATCGGCAAAAGACCAACTGCTACACAGAGCCTTTAGCATAATTCACAGCTTGCCTCTTACAAAAATGAACTTTTGCAAATAGGGAATCACTCTCAGTACTGAAATTGGGCTACCTTGGTGCCAAGGAAAGTTTATCTTGGAGTTCAGACAAGCTCCAGTGCTAAAAATCCCAATATTTTATGTTTAATGTAGAATGTGGTAAACTGTCGGTCTTCCAAATTGTTAATAAATATTTCAAATTAGATCTCTCCAAATTATAGAGGTGATGTCATTACTTGCATATATTAATAAAGAATATCATTCTTTATTCATTTTACAATAATAGTTAAGAAGGATGTCTGTATGGCTACAGTTCTAGAGTTTCTCATAGATCACTGTTCTATTTCATTTCTACTTAATTAATGACACGTGCCTGCTAAATAGTTGATCAAATGTAGTTGTTAGTTGTTTTTCTTTTTCCACCAACATAATGCTTTTAGAAATGTGTGATTTGAATGTTAGAGACTTTTTTTTTTAGCAAAGTGAACGTTCCCTACTCATTACTCATTAAAAGGGTGCCATCCTCAAAACCATAATCAGTGAGGTTTAGTCTAGTCCTTGTTGGGGATTCTTCGTCTAGTCCTTGTAGTCTAGTCCATTGTTGGTGATTCCAACATTAAATCAGTATAAGCGATGCATTGTGTACTATTGTTAACTGGTTCCACCAAGCAACTGACATACATGTATATATTTTTAGAATTTGAATTGCGGTTTACTTGTTGGCTTTGAATATAAATGAAACCATTTTTGATTATGTTTACTATGAACCAATGTGCTCTATATAGCATTCGAAAACATCATTACATTATTGCGTCAAAGCTGCACTGAGCCTTTGCTAAGTTGTTTGGTATGCTTCCTCCCGTGACACAGCTTGTCTGAAAGATACTCTTGCCCCAATTTTGACCGACTTCTTGAAACCGATCATTCGCCAGTTTCCTCTGTAAATTAATGTATCTGTAATATTTTCTCTGGGAGGATAAATACAGTAAAACTGTGAATTACTTCACTTCTTCTAAGATTAGTTGAATAGTCAAGGAATCCAATAAATGCATACCTTAGCTCATCAAACACTGCCCGATCACATCAAAGTAAACGCACTATACTGTTGCGTGAAGGTTGTCATGGAGACCATGAATAAGGGTTACTGGGGTAGTTGAAAAGAGAGAGCCTAAAAGTACCCTGTCAATATTGATGCAAAAAGAAATATGTATTGCTTTTATCCTTTATCAAAAGGATGCGACTTTCAATATTTCTCACTCACAAGACTTGTGTTTCACATTAGATGAAAAATTAAAATGATGTTTGAAAGAGATGTAGTTGGAAGACAGATGGAAGTATTATCTATGGCCAGCATTTATTTATGATGAGGGCGGAAAATAAATCGAATTCAACCTTTTGGATAGATGTCTCTTCGAAAAAGAAACATTATTTTATTTAATGAATATCACTTGCATTTCTGCTTTATGCAGTCCTTGAAACATAATGTGGATGAGTTTGTTGGACAAAGCATGAGGTCTTGTGCCATCCCTGTGTTATTGTACCGAAGCATATATTTTTCTCAAATTCTATATGACTGATACGCTGCTTAAGGCTTGCTGTCAATAAAATGAATTGTCTGGAGGATTTTTATGATTACATTGGCTATGATGGTAGGTTTATGAGGTTTAAATCAAAAGTTATTTTAAATTAAATTTGCTGTTATGCTCAAGGGTTTCATGAGCCAAATATTAACCAGGGACAGCAGGCATAATTAAGGGACTATCCTATGCAAACAATGATATATGGTTATTCTAGTTCACGGGGCTGTCTATTTCTCAAATCCTACATTTTTGAAGATCAGGATAATTTTTATCCCTGCCCCTTCGTGTCTGCACAAATCTCAACCCCTACCATGTTAACTCCAAGGTATCTCACCAACCTAACATAAGATACAAAGCCTTCCAAATGGTAAGTAGATTGATCCTAAAGTAAATCTTTAGCTATATCCTTTTAAAAATGTATCTTCAAAAATAAGTACAATATTTGGAGGACCCAGTATGCCTCAGATATAGATGTTACTTTTCTCATAAGCACAAATGAAACTGTAGGATAGGTACATTTTTTAGCAAATACTCTATCCTTTTAAAGTTGTTTATACTCTTATATTGGAAATATAGCATGGTCAGATCATGCTCCTGTTTTCATACCAATTAGCAAAAATCCCCAGTATTCCAATAATGTAAATTGAAGGCTAAACAAAATTATACTTTCATCTGATTCATCTAAAAATTATCTAATTACAGAAACGGAATTCTTTTTACAATCTAACAATTACAACTTAGTAGTCGACGCTACCATTTTGGTGCGCATTTAAAGCTACTTTAAGAGTAGCTAGGCTCCCACCTCAAAAGGAAGAGCGGCAAGACACTAAGTGACTTACATAGAATCCTAGCTAAATGTGAAATCTCAAACAAAATAAACCTTTCTCCAGCCTTAGGAGATATTCAGCTGGAAATAAAGACTAAGCTTAGTGTTTAGACAGATAAGGGCATTCTGGAAATAAGGACTAAGCTCACTGATATGATGTGTAAAGCCATTCTTTATTGACAGAAATGGTACCATAGTGCTTACAGAATAGCAGGGGAGCATTAGGTGGTAAGCACAGCACAAGTGGTGAAGTCTGAGTCTGCCGACCGCTAACACATTCCTTGCTCCTTTCCCGCAGCTCTGGTCTTTCTCTTGTTTTCTTTCTTCATCTGCTTCTCCATGAGCCAGGCCCTCTGGAGCACTTCTACAAGAGGACAGAGATTCCAGACACAGCCTTCCCCAATTGGAGGTATGGGGGAAATGCTGTCATCGTAGGTCCGACCTTTTCATGGAAGTACTCTGAATAAAGAGACAGACTTACGAAGAAAGAAAAGCATTTCTGCACTTCCCCTTCTCAGGTAATATCCTCTAGATTGTAAACTTGTCTGAGCAGGGCCCTCCTCACCCGTTGTCTCTGTTAGTCAATTTGTTACGTTACATACTACTTGTTATGTCCTGTCCACCCATTGTACAGCACTACAGAATTTGATGCTATATACAACAATTTGGTGCTATATAAAATAATAATAAATAATAATAATCAGCACAAGCACTGTGCATTTGGAGCTTCATGAAATGGGCTTCCAAGACCAAGCAGCTGCACACAAATAGAGCATCACCATGCACAATGCCAAGCATCGGATGGAGTGATATAAAGTCCACTGGACTCTGAAGCAGTGGAAGGGATAAATCACACTTTACTATCTGAAAGTCTGATGAATGAATCTGGGCTTGGCAGATTCTGGGTAGTCATGTAAAATAGCTTTGGTTATAAAGTACACACTTGCCTGTAGTGCCCGCAGCACCAGTAGGAGTCCCACAATTCTAGTGAACGTAAACTGCTGTTTATTTGTTGATTTTAATCTGTTCTTCAGGCTTTTTTAAAAAAATAAAGAATAATTACTTAATTACTTAACTTAAATCGTAATCAGGGAGTCACCAGCATTGAATAATGTTTATAATACTATTAATTTGACATCTGATTGCTTATTGGTTGCTAATTTTGTGTACGAAATATATATGTACAATATCTTGTATAATATTTAGTAACTAAGATAAAGTGTGTTGCCATTTGACTTTATGATATATTTGCCTATAAACCACAATAGTTACAGCGTTAGCATGGTTGAGATGTATAAATAATGTTGTTGAAAGTTTATAAAACTTAAGACATTAAATGTTTATTAGCATACAGGTGCATTTTAATATCTTTACGTAAAATTGAATGAAATTATCAAATATGCTCCTTCATGTATGCATTTTAAGAGTACTATGCTTCACACAGTTTCAGGTTCAGATTTATTTTACTAGGAGTATTCTAAAATCCTCATTGCGAGACTGGAACACCTTCACCAACCCAACGTTGATGTTTGAAGTAGAGTTCTTTTTTACGCATTTTAATAGTTTTTTTTTGTTAAAAAAAAAAAGATGTATTGACACATGAATTATACAGAACAGAGCTGTTGCCTTTTGCCTATAGACAAAGCAAAATCCTTGGTTAGCCCAGGGGAGTGCAAACCTTTCAACAATTGAGAAAATCCAAAAAGGTAAATAAGTCACAGTCGCAGCGCTACCACTTCTTGCTGAAATAATATTTTCAGAATTTTTCAATACCTTTTTTTCAAGCCTGGAGTATTTGCTTATCTCATATTCTGCATACATCAGGAAGGAAAAAAATGTTCTGGCAACAATTTTCTACCTTCGGTTCCTGCAAGCTTCACAGATAAGAGAGGAAATAAAAGCTACTATTCAATTGGTGTGTTCTTTTTCTTTCAGGGAATGCAATCAGTCACATTGTTAGCTATTATTTTTGAGTTGTAAACCTAACAAAACAAGTTCATGCTTTACTGATCAGAGGAAAAATTCATACTGTGTGATTAAGTGCTGTAAAAAAAGTGACAAGAAAATACCAGGGTTTTTATACAAGAGTCTAGAGGAAACTGAGATAACTGTATCGGGTGGTCCTGTACATTAGCCAGTTATGATAAAAAAAATACATGACTTAGTACAGAAACAATTTTGAGAATAATAACAGGGATTTCTTCTCTTACAATGTCTGGACAATGGAACTGTGGGAAGCATTTTGACCTCGTACCTGAAGGCATGGTTTTCAGGCTGTGATAATGTATATTGAAACTACACATCATTTTATATGTTGACTTCAGAGACATAGTAAATGGAAGAGAAAACATCTTGTATATAACATTCAAATTTACACAAACATAATGTTCGAAAATGAATATATATATATATAATGTTTTATATCAACTCTGCACATGATTTTCTTTGAAGATGAAAAACGTTTAAGTGGTGCCCATGTTTTACTCTTTGTTTTAACATGCCCAAGCCATCAGATGAAATTCATATGCAGGATGATTATTGAGTCACTAACTGTCCTGCTCTATAGGGAGTAGGTGGCCAAATATATTAATTAAACATAAATGCCAAGTTAAGCAAGTAAATAGTAAGACAAACCCGAACAGGAGATAACCTTCTATGTTCAATTCAAAACAATTAAATTATTTGACTCATAATAAATAGACTATAAATATAAACCATAACGTTCATTAGAATAACAAATGTAAAAGTACTGACAACTATAAAAAATGCATTGTATGAATGGTACAACACACTGATTATAGATATTCTATCTTGATGTAGACATTCAACCTCAACCTTGTGACCACGAAAAGATATAAAAGGAAAATGTGGGATTTCTAGGTTGACTAATGATTAATACAGAGAGGTAACCTGCTGATAATTGGAAAGAAAAAATAAATAGGAATCCGTAAAAATAAAAAAGAAACCAACATACCTTTCTATCGCTTCTATCTATGACAAAGTGGTGATAGGCAACTGTCAATATCAAAAAACAAGGTGATTGCAGTGAAAAAATAAAGCTTAGCATCAGGTTAGTCAGGGCCAAAGGTAGAATGCAAGTTAAATGTCTACATCAAGTTAGATTATCTATAATCACTCCAAAAGCAATTTTTTTGTGTATTAGTCATTACTTTTTTCTTGTTTTCATTTGCTCAAGGTTTCTATCTGGCATTTTAGCTTTTTTTAAAATATCTCTAAGAAATGGTATGATTTATATTCTACTTATTGTGACCCACATTATTTAGTTGTTTAGGATAAATCCTAAATGTATCTTGGGACACAGAACACATACTGCGGGTGCATGGAAACACCCCTTCTATATAAGATTCATCCTCTTGCCATACCAAAGGGATTATACATAAATTGTCTTGGTATGTTTATAAGCCATGAGCAGTTTAAAAAAAGCCCCCAAGGCAAAAAAAAAAAATATTTAGACACAACCAAGAACATGGTTGGCTATTTATGTGAGGGATGTCTGGAGGAGTAATCTTATCGCTTGTAGTGTTATATTATCATTATACAATACAGCTATCTGTTCTGATATGGCTATAAAGTGTCAGTTATTTGTTATTTTGGAAAAGGAGTGTGAAAAGTTTTTGGCGTTTGAATTTATTGTAGCAATACAAAGAGTTGTTAAATCATAAAACATCTTCTGTACAGTGTATTCCATATTTTTCCACTAGATTATCACAATTCATCTGTCTGTCTCCTTAGTTATAGCTTGGCTCTACTGGCCCTTTCCTCCCATCTCCTTATACATATTTTTACCAGCTACAAGGGATTGACATTCTTTCTTGTTGAGACGAACAGCCTGTAGAAATAAAAATCTGTTGGATGTAGCTGCAGGAGGGAGGTCAAAAGGAATAAGAGGTTGGCAGTTCCAGAATACATGACAGTATTCTTTATTACAGGCTACTTCAATAAAGCTTTTTCCACAGTACTGTCATGTGAGCTTTTCCATTTTGCAATCTGTATTTTCCTCTGTATTGCAAAGCTGACCTATAGCAGTTGTTTTTTATCTTACCATATTTTGGTTCATAAAAATTGTATTTTAGCTGGTAAGCATTTTCTTTATAGTTTGTATGTATAAGCAGTACACAAAGTATAAAATACACACTATGCACATATTCAGAACCCAGCATGTATGTCCATTTGGCACAGTGGTAATCTCCTCTACCTTCCTTTGTTATAATTGCCTAGGTATAAATACTTGTCACATTGTATCTTTAACACTTTTGCCTAACATACTTTGTGTACTCAGAGTACATGTGTAATGTATCAGTCACTGGGCTAGTGGAACCAAGGTCCAAGGTCAAAACCAGGAGATCAGATGTCTGACATGCAGAATCAGAATACAAATATGTTGGTCATTAGACGGCCGAGGTCATCAGGTAATCAGATGTAAGGCAAAAATCAGAGTCCAGAGACAAGAATCAGGCACCAGGCAGGGTCAGTACCAAACAATCAGGATTCACCAAGGCAATGATCAACCAAAAACAGCCTGTAATTACTGTGTGCACTCAGTTGGGAGTGTCTCAAATTTCAGTTCTCTTTTGCCATTACAGAGGAGAAATCTCCATCAACATACAAAAACCGAAACGAGTGCCAAATTCTCCCTGCACAAGGGAACCAACAAACCCCAAACGTACATTTCAGCCTTTATGGCCTCATTAGTGCGGTATGGTCGGTAAAACATTAGGCACTTTTACACTTAAGATGAGCCCCAACAGATCCCTGAATGGTGAAATATCTACAAAACAAATTTGAGACGAAGCAACCAACACTTCACTTCATAGCCTGTCCTATGGAGTAATCCCGCTTGGGAGCATCTCCCAGTGTGAACTCTCTTGTGCCATTACAGAGGAAAAATCTCCATCAACATATCAGTCTGATCCTGACACAAGGGCAGTCCTGCCCAAAGCAGGAACAGGTCAAAGGAACAAGCCGGGTCAGCAACTGGCTGATGGAGCACAGGCAGCAAGACACAGTAGCAGTGTAGTTGAACATATTCTGCCCATGGGAAGTCTTTATCTATCATTGATTTCAAATCACCACAGCAGTGGAGCTGTTTGTCATGTAAAGACAGCCTCCCTGCCCTCTTTTGCGCATGCACATGGTGTATGGGACCAGTACCTAACAAGGACATTGCATGAGTGCATCTGCGACCTTGGATGGATACTAGATACTCGCCATGACCTTGCTGGTGACTGGTTAGGGGTCCCATGGCACAAGGTATCCTGATAACATGATAACAAGACCATCATACCAGATGACTTTTCTTCTTTTAAGTCTCCCTGCCTTTGAGTCTCCCTGCCTTTTATTCTGCCTTACTCCTGCAGGCTCACCACAGTTCCAGTCTAATGGGATGGGAGTTTAGAATAAATGCCATTTGAGGCATCTAGTCCCTCATGTCCACTGGATAATGGTCCCCATTCCAATGTAATATTCTTGCAGCATACATACAGTCTGTATCTGCACACTACATACGTCTGGTGGACCAGATGGCCACTCCGGGCATGGTGAATAGACACTTTTATGTACAGGAACAGCAGGAGTTTGTGCCTTGGGGTACTAAAGTTTTATCTATACACTGTTTGTCCACATCACTCTGTAAAACGATGGGGTAGTGCCAGGGAGATAATAGTAAAACGGGCTGATAATAATGTAAAAGACCATAAATGTGAACAACGGAGGTTGTAATAAAAAGCTTTTAGGTCAGGCATTGTATATTGCTGGTTTCATCAACTTGTTTTCCGTAGATAAAATTAATTCAACCTTATTGCCAGTTCCTTTAATATACTGCACATAATAGGAAGCTAAACACACTATCCAATATTTGCCTGACCAAAAATAAGAATTTTGGCACAGATGTAGGATTAGTTTTGTTCTGCAGACATTTCCATCATTAGGTTGTTAGAAACAAGACAATAGCAACTATAACCATCTCAAACCTTGAAATAATTTTGCTCATTATTACACATTGATATTGGATTTTTTTTTTTTTATTGAAAAGTTTCACATTTTTAAACATCAAAGATCTTATCTTCCATATATATCATAAAAATACAGCAAAGAAATAATTACTATACATTCTCCAATATATGGGGAGATAAATAATCATTATAATCAAAATTATCAACTTAACATAAAATGCTCAAGTTGCGCATACATTCCTCACTCGTACATACCACATTCAAACTTCACAAAGATTTGGGGTAGACATTAAGTTGTATTAGGCGAAAGATTTCCCACAGGGGAACGTCAAGCTTCCGTGACACTAAAAAAATTCTTCCATGGTCTCCAGATTTGTTCATATACATTATATTGGCCACTGGATATATAGAAACCTTGTTCCATCCTATTTTGATAATTACATTGTGCGACAACATCTCTCCATTCAATTATTTCCGATTGTTTCCATTTCCTTGCTATACATATTTTGGCTGCTAAATACAGCTGAGATATTAAAATTTGTTGTACTTTATTTGCTGCCGGGAGGTTAATATTAAATAAAAAAGATTCCACAGTAATTAATTGTTTTATATTAAACATCCTGGACAGCAAGTTATTAAGGTTTCCCTTTAAGGAGTCGAGTAACGGACATTCCCACCATATGTGTAAGATATCACCTACGTCCTTCTGACATCTCCAACAAGAGTTCGAGGTTGCTTTAGATATCTTGTGTAATCTTGTTGGGACTAAGTACCACCGGTACATTATTTTATATTGAAGTTCTATCAGTGATATACAGTGGGTATTATGTAGGACTATTAGTAACCCTTTAAGCCAGTCTTCCATGTCATATACATTTCCTATTGAGTTTTCCCATTTCAATAAAGGATGATATTTTTCTCTATTGGTGGAAACTTTACTTAGAGATAATATTCTGGAGAGCTATCCTTTTCTCTGTAGGTTATTTAATAGGCTATTGATTTGGTGGTTTGCTGGTAGGAGGGACTTTTTAGATATATAGTTTTTAGGATTGCTGGTAATTTTTAAGAATGGGTGGCAAACCCATCCTATAAACACTACCCAGCACCAAAATGGACTATATAGAAACCTCTAGGGGAAGCAACATACTATCAAGGTGCAAAAGCCTACATTTCTTGATGCAATTGACATCTAATCTCTGCAACTACATATAGCAAAGAAATGAGAGACAAAAAGTTCTGCTGGTAAGCCAAAGGGTAAATCTAGGGGGCAAATGAACCCTGCTATCTTCTGCCTGTGATCCCAATAGAAAGTCATATTTAATGAAGCTACCCTCACATTTCATTCAAAGCAATAAGCAAACTAGTGAACAATCGACAATACAATGATAGAATTTGGAATCCTATGACTCTTGCTGTTCTATACAAGAGTGATTTTATTTTTCTTATTTTTCTTTTCTGATGGTCAGCCTGTCTTTTACGTTGACACAAGCAGTGCATTATATCAATATACTCAACTTGTCAGATGCTTTTATGTCTGTAAAACACCTTCCAGGTTTAACTAATTAGCCTTTTTAACATTTTGCTCCGTTTTATTAAGCGCCGTATGACAGTGTGGTTAATAAATATAGAACTCTAAAAAAACTGTCTTCAGAAGTGCTGCGCCTCATCAAGTTCCAAACTGTTTTGCAGGTCCCAGTGCAGCTCCTCACGCAGTGCGTCAACTAAGAAGCTGTTTCTTTTCTGCTGTGATAACTCATTTGGGACCATAGGAAGGGGATTTAATCAATCAAAACTGAATAAGTCAGAACAATTTAGGTAAAAAATACAGTAAGAAATTCATTAGTCCCACTGAAAGTCCCCAGAATGTAGCAACAGCCTGCAGTGTTTTTTGACAGAAAATTTTGTAAAAAGGATTGCAAGAGAAACAGCTTGCACATTAAAGAATAATAGTCTTTCAAAATGCAGATCTTTATGGGATATAATGGAAAGTTCCATTAGGCTATCAGCAGGTAAGAAGCCCTCAAAATCTCCAGAGTTATGTTAAAAAGTGACAAAAGTGTGTACAACCCTGAATTCTAGCTCCTATAGTTATTCATTAGCAATTGTTCTGTGTAAATCGGGGTATTTGATCTCAAGGCTCCTTCACAATATTTGGTCTACAAATGCTTTCCTTGGACTTAGTTTCCCTTGGAATATTTAGAGAGGATTATCTAGTGCACTACTGACCCACATATGGCCTACACCCTGCCTGAAAAGTCCATCAGTCTTGGAGATGTCTCTCTCTTCATCTTCTGATGGGGGCTCCACATATCAACAGTGTGTCTGAGACACTCAGTTTATTTCACTCTGCCCCCAGCTTTAAACAACAAAAAAAGCAAATATCTGGTCATCCGCAATCTATTTGTTAACATTGGCCTACCACATCCAAAAGTAAAACACTAAAGAGTGCTAAAGAGAAAGGGGATAGGTTAGAAGATATAAAGGTGGGTATAGTGAAAGGGGAGAGATAATGAAATTGGGGAGAAATTATGAGAAAGGGGAGACAGAGTGTAAAGAGAGGCACGTATGTCTAAAGGCAAGCAAGTGTGTCAATGCAAGGGCAGTAACAGTTACGTCACTCTTTGGGTTTAATGGTTATAGAATTATTAAATCTAACACATTTGAATTATAGTGTCTTTTGGAACTGTGAAAATGTCTGCCATGAACCATGTCTGTGCCTGCGCAGGGAGCACAGGTGTGCAAGAGCGAGACTGAGAGGAGACCTGACTGAGAGGAGACATGAGACTCTGGAAGGAGACCGCTGCAATTTGGCTAGTGGGTAAATCCTGTGAATGCAATCTGTATACTGGGGCAAATCCTATGTGTGCAATGTGGGTGCTGGGCAAGTCCTATGTGTGCAATCTGTTGCAGGGCTGGCCTTTGAGGTGTGCAACCTGTGGTCTATGCCTGCAATTTAGATTGTAGGCTCACACGTGAAGCTCTCAAAAGCCCACCATTCCTGCCAGGAACATTGTTTAAAAGTTCTATAAGGCTAGATAGCAAACTCACGGACAGGGTTCTCCTGTTGTGTCTATATGTAATAATATATATTTGTTATGCAACAAATACTGTTTTTTGTCGGTGCTTAATAAATAAAATATAATAATAATAATAATAATATGGTTTCCATAAATGATGTATGCCTTCAATGGTGAGTTTGTATGTGATGTTTCAATTGATCAATACCTGCAAGGCTATCTGTTATTCAATTGCTCTTTGGCTGCAATGCTATGTTTCCATGCGTCATTTATTTGATCATAAAAAATATAACAATTAGAACTGCTCATCAAATAACTAAAATAACCAAAATAAGTAGGATAGGTAGAATACTAGATACAGTAAGTGCCCTCCAGGCATCAGATAATGTCATATGTATATAATCCTAAATTAAATTACATACAAATATGCACTACATGATGGAAGAAAAGAGAGGAGTGGTACAGTGAAGGACAGGACATAGGGACTCTGGGGGTGATGATGGGGGGCCACAAGGGTCAAGGTGCCTGAACATACCTGGGAACTCTCCAGGTTTGATCCAGAGTCTCCAGCTGACTTCTTTCTTTCTCCCAATTGGCCATGACTGTACCCTGTCTACTTTCCCTTCCTACTCAATACTTTATCAGGCTTGGCCTGCCCCTTTGTACAACCGGCATCAACCCATGCGTGTCCCTAGGT
>VKOC01046587.1:0-14836 GCA_009364415.1 Spea multiplicata | reverse complement strand
TGCCGAGAGTCCCAGAGCTTCAATGATCTCTCATTCTGGCCAAAGTCCCCAGACAGCAGCGGTGACGGGCCTGGATCCGCCGCCCCGCCGGCTTCCCTCGGGGGGACAATTTTACTCTGATATGTGAAAAAAACAAAAAAAGGAGTTCCTTTAACTCCTTCCTTCGCACAAGCTGCGGGTGACGAGACGTCCCCTTTTTATATAAATGTTATATTTTATTTTTTTTTTTTTGCCTCGATTCGTAATATATTTGTCTGGATGTAAAATGATCTTTCTGCTGTTTTAAAAAAAAAAAAAAAAGGCTTCACAGGTAAATACGCTTTATTTTTTATCTTTATTTTGTTTGTTTTTTGCTACAAATATTAGAACGTGAGGAATAAAAAAACCTAAATAAAATCATGAAATAAGTCTGATTTTTAACCAAAATAACATGGTGGCTTTCCGAGCGCCAACGCGTCCGTCTTTTATTACCGCTTCTTATTTAACCGGTTGGTAGAAGAAGTTGCGGTGCCGGGGGGGGGATTTAGAAGGTTTTGGGTCACTTTCCTGTTTTCATGGGAAAGTAGAACATTTCTGGCTGTAACAAAATCGCAAATATTGACAAAAGTATTGGGACGCCTGCCCATTACATCAACAGGGACTTTGATATCACATTCTGGATACACAGACATTAATATGAAGTTGCCCCTCCCCCCTTTGCAGCTGTAACGGCTTCCGCTCTTCTGGGAAGGTTTTGGGGGTTCCTGTGAGAATTTTTGTCCGTTCGTCCAGTAGAGCGTCTGTGAGGTCAGGCGATGTTGGACGAGACGCCCGGCTCGCAATCTCCGTTCATCCCAAAGGTGTTGGACGGGGTTGAGGTCGGGGCCGGTCAAGTTTTTCCACCCCAACCTCATCCAACCAGCCAGTCCGACATCAGTGCCTCACCTCACGGACGCTCTACTGGACGAATGGACAAAAATTCCCACAGAAACCCCCAAAATCCTGCGGAAATCCTTCCCATAGGAGTGGAAGCCGTTATATCTGCAAGGGGGGGGGGGACCACCTACATATTTAGAATGTGATGTCATCAAAGCGCATGTTGGTGTAATGGGCAGGCGTCCCAATACTTTTGTCCATATAGCGTAGGTGCACAATTTAAGGGAGATTTACCTGCCCCCTCATGGACGCGCAGCCCCCAAACAACATCGGAATACCTAAACAACTAAAGCATTAAAATGATGACGACATTAAAACCGATTAAATCAATGTCTTTTTAATCAAAAAAAGGGAAACGCAACATTTTGGTCTAACCCTGGATTACAAAACATGAGAAGGTCCCCTTTTTTCCCCCCCATTAAATTATAAAAAGCATGGAAAATGACGCTTCCCCTTTTTCCTCCCACTTTTGGGTTGTGTAGACATCACACGGTTCTTATGTAATGTTTTTATTTTTATTTTATTTTTTGGCAGCACTTCTTCAAATTATTTCTTTGGTCTTAATTATATTTTTTTGGATTTTTGCCCCCCAGAGAACGTAGCACTCGATGCAGCTCCACTGGGTCTCTGTGCTTTTTGATATCTTCACGGTCAACTCCATGACTTTCCACACATTCGTAATTATACGGGCCCCTTGGGAGAACGGGTTTGACCGAGGGGCCACCTCGATCTGGGTCCTCCTGATGGTGGTGATAAAATAGTCTTCTATCTCGGAGACCTTCACCCATCGTCCCTCCCCTCGTACCCTCAAACCCAACCCCGAGTATGGAAGCTCCTTCACCGTTTTCCTTCCTCGGTCTTTGTGTTTCTACATTCTTTTCGCTGACTCGTACTGTTGACATAACGCTAGTAGTAGAGAGGAACGGAATTTTTTATTTTTTTTTACTTTTGAAAAAAAAAAAACAACATAAACACTCTTGATGACATTGCAATTTATTTTTCCTAATTTTTTTTTTATAAGGAAAAAAAAAGGTTGAGTAAAAAAAAAAAAATGTACCTTTTGATCTTGAAGAAATTAGAAATTTATTGCATAAAAAAAATAGAACTTATTGTGACATACACTGGTTTAAAAAAAAATAAAAAACCCAATCTGGGCTCCTTTCGGTAGAGGCCTTCATTGCCTCCTTGGCATTTTGAGACGTGGACTATGATGTCATAGGATGGCACACAAAAGCATGAGGTATCTGCTTAGGCGGGCTCCCCAGCAGAGGACCTGTAGAGTCTCAATCTGTCTCAGAGACCCCCTATTCCTTTCCCCCCCCCCCCACCTCCACCTTCTTCTGGCAGCGGTATAAACTGGGCCCATAATAATGGCGGCCAGCCCAATGGGGCCGAGCTTGGATGGAACAAGCTCGGCTATATGCAGGGAAATAATGGAATCAATAAATAATACTTTCCTCCCTGTTGTCGGGAGGATTTTAGCGATAAAGATTACTGGAGCTGCGCTGAAAATTAATAAAAAAAAATACAATTATCTATATTAATATATTTATATAATTTTTTTAAAAAACAAAAACAGTTTTAAGCAGCAACAACAGATGGAGAAGAAAGTATTAAAAAATATATATTATATTTTTTTTTTAATAATTTTGCAGGTGTGAGTTTCATGACCTCTCCTATGCCAAAAAAAAAAAAAATAATTTCTTCTCCCGACGCTGGAAATCACACAGTGAATCCCAGAAAGGATCCAGCCCTATTAGATGCCAAATGAAGTGTTGTCAAATATATATATATGGGTAAGCCAATGGGCTGATTTTATATAGGGTATATACGTCACCCTGGCCATTCCATTCCCAGTCTAGATATGATGACTCCAAAGAATTGGTCCACAATCTTCAGAATTTACAGGCAAGGGCAAATGTCCACGATGGAGGGACGTAATGGAGTCCTAAACACCTTCCTACTCAATACTATGAAGGTGTTCGCTGCTCTACAGGTTAGACCCGTCTTCGGATGGTTCCGATTCATTCTCTGGCGCTCTTCCGTATTTCTTTTTTCTCTTTCGGCAGTAGATGCCGGTAATGGTGGCCACCAGCACCAGGGTAATCAGAATTAAGCTGACCACGGCTATGGTCATGCTCTTCATTTTTTCTCCGACTTTGGGATCCAGAGGTGGAAGGTTTGGGTTCTGCTGTTTTTCGGAGCCTGTGTTGAGGAAACAGAATTTTACGTTACTGAGAGGGTGGTAGATGAGTGGAACAGCCTCCCAGAATTAACAACAAAAAGTCAGTGGGGAAAAAAACGAGCGGGGGAGGACTGAGCCCCTCCAAGTGACCCTTGACAATTTAATTCTCCCTTTTTTTATACTTTATATGCCTAACTCACAAACTGATTTCCCTTCCTCATCTTTAATCCCTTAATCCCCACCCTTGGTTTCCTTCCAGATTTTTTTCTCCATTCTCCTGGACCTTAGAATTTTAAGACGCCCGTTGGGTTCCATAATGGAATAACCAGATAGGCTGAAGACCACCAGTAACCCCAGACATTGGTACAGAAGGATGAAGACTCGTATAATTTGATACATACCGTGGTCTCTGTCTT
Organism: Spea multiplicata; assembly: GCA_009364415.1. NCBI lineage: Eukaryota > Metazoa > Chordata > Amphibia > Anura > Pelobatidae > Spea > Spea multiplicata. The sequence continues at coordinate 11,320 of VKOC01046587.1, read as the reverse complement.
TAGCCTCCGGTGGCATGTCCGCAGTGCCTGTTGGCAGGAGAACATGGTGTCCTGGCGTGACACTGTGGTCCTCTGGGATCACAGGTAGCCCGGGTTGTGTAGGGGTGGTCTCCAGCGGTGGTCGTTCGTAGCTGGTTGTCTGAGGCTTTGTGCTGGTCCTCGGTAATGTAGAGGGAACCGGTTTGCCCTTTGCTTCATTGGGACAACCACTTTTAAATCCAAAATCCGCAGAATTGAGACAGTTGTCTGTCCCTGAGCCAAAGAGACATAATATTAGTCCAGATTGGTCTACGTTCCTCTCTGCTTCACTCCTCACTCCATAAACTTTAATATCCTTTCCAAACTCAACTCAAGACACAACCCCTTGATATCTCAGCCCCTTCCTCTCCTGGCACAAACAATGTTTCATTCGTTCATATTGTCTTTGCCGCACTATTTCAGCAGATGAAACCTAATAACGTTCACGGGGAACTGGTGGCCACCAAAGAGAGTCCACAGAGATGGCCTATCAGCGAGAAATTACGCAATTCTGTGATCCCGCTATCTAGGTTTATCATTGTCTTTATAGGTCACTTTTGGCCACAAAACACAACATTCTAGTCCCTGGATTCACAAAGCTCAATCTAGAACTCTCATGAAGCCGCATCTCATCGGTGTTTCAATGATTCCGTCCCAGTTGGCCATCTTGTCAACTAGAGCTTGGCCAAGTATTAAATGTACCCGGAGCTCTACTTCCAACATCTCAGAATGGGGGTGCCTCATCACCATAACCTTACCTATATCAATGCAGCGCATGATGTCCTGCGCCCAGCCGTCTGTTCTCTGGCCATAAATATTTCCATTGGGGAAAACAAATCTGATGGGAAAGAAATGAGAATGTTGAATGTTGGCACATTGGCTGTAAAGACATTCATATTCAAGAGCGGCGGGCAAGAGATTGGCCCTGGAGGGGAGAAGAGCCCAGTCAATATCAACAGTCAACCCATGTGGAAAGTTTTGTTGGGTTGACAATTCTCCATTTGGCTATGGAATGGAGTGGAGTAGGTCATGGACAATTGTGTAGAGCCCACAACTGTTGGGGGTCCAGGCTAAGTGAGGGGGGATGACTCTGGTCCAAACCTCTAACATCTCTCTCTAGCTTGTGCTGGAAGAGATGACTTGTAGAGCCATGGTATGAGGTGTCATGCCACGTCCCACCAGGTAAGCGATGTGTGGAGAGTCAACGATCTCCAGCTTGGAGACCTCTAGCTCTCTACAACAGACCGTAAGGGGAAGGACAATCCGTATGTAGAATGGTAGGTAACGCAGATGAGTGCCTACCAAAAAAAAAAGGGGAACTTTATAGTTATGTTTATTGATAAACCAGGTTTGGGGTTAGTTTGTGGAAGTTAGGGTATGGGGCATCATCATCATCTTGAGGATAGAATTGCGGAACGAGGAGGTAAGATTCTAGAATGAATACAGGACCCTACTTGATAAAATGGTTGTCCGGGCAGACTTCGTAGGACTTCACTCTGCTCAGGTATGTATTAAAGTCTGAAGCGCTGGGGCAGGTCTTCAGCTTGGCGTAGGTGCACCGCTTCCCAATGTTCACGGCATACTGCGAAAAACCTGGAAGAGGAAACAAGGTACACGGTCAGGAGGCCGCCAAGAGTCATGGATACGGTCCTGCGCGGAACGGACGCCATACCACTGACAGGCACATCTCGCCGTTCTATGACCATATTTCTACACTTCTGTTTCTACCCTCTACCACTTCTGCTGGGAGGCTGTTCCATGTATCTACTTAGAAACAATGTTGTAGGAAATGGAGTATTTCACCGTTTGATGGCGCTATATAACCCAATAAATAATAACACAATGTAAAGGTTTCTTGTTCTGGAATGTAGGTGGTTTTATTACGGGATCGGCTGATTACCCGCCAGGGTTTTATTTACTCTGTGACAGAGCCGTGTAGCCACGGCACACGCCCTGTTACCTGTCCGTGCGTTCCTTCACGGAATCGCTTTCATGCCGCGGCACGAAGCTATAGACCCACCTTAGACTTTGCATGTGGCCTGGAAACCCCAATCATAAGCAATCCCTTTTGCCAACAGTCTACGGCAGCCTCTGAATGTAAAGGGTTAACGTCGCTGCGTGCCCAGCCTGTCACTAACCAGGCAAAAGCTGGCTGGGGATTGTGGGAATTGTAGTTCCAAAACAGAGAGCGAGGCGGGGGTCTATAGGGGCAGCCATGCCTATAAACACGGAGGTAGCGGGGCTGCCCGGACAGGAGGTGTAGAGGTTACTGATAGGGAGATTACTTTGGCCATTCGGCCCCCGTCTACTCGACTTGTTTCTAAGTCGCTGGTCTTGTCTCCAAGAGCCGTGTGCCTGTCCCATGCATGTTGAAACCCCCTCACTGTATTACCCTCTACCAATTCTGCTAGGAGGCCGTTCCACGTATCCACCACCCTCTCAGTAAAGTAAAACGTCCTTCCATTCCATCTAAGCCTCTGACCCTCTGGTTTTAGATGATGGTATAATATTTAGCATGTTCTGTACCACCCAGGAATATTCCATATAATAAATTGTCGGGGGGGGGGGTAATCCGAATTAATTCAGTGAATTAGCGGGGTTTCTTCCGTGTAACTTTATACGTGTCCCGAATCAATCATCATACATGAGCGGTGAATGTCGTTTAGTACATAGCTAAAGTGATTTTAACTCTTTACTGGATTGGAGCCACTTTTTTTTTAGTGTCTATGGCAACAGCCAATCAGTGCCTGCCTTGGTGTAACATGACAATTGACCTGTTCCCATCAAAAATATGAATGAGGCAAAACAAGAAATTTTTAAGGCTGAAGTCATTTAATCTTTGAAGTGGGAACCCCCGGGGGTTATTCTCGATGTGCTTAACCCTTTAATCACCTGAGAGGATGAGCATCAGGCTGCGTTAAAAAAAGAGTTAAAGACAACATCTGGATTCTAGAATACATAAGACATCTTGTTTGTGTTATAAGCAGGATGGCCACCATGGTGGTGGGGGGCAGCTGGGGCACTTCCCTGGGTCAGGCATAGGGCAACAGTCATGGTAAATACCATAGGTTGAATTTACGTGAATGAAAGAACGGCATAGGCATTATCGATCCAACGGGGAGGAATAATTTATTATTATTTATTATAGGATATGTGGACCGTTCTGTATATGTGTCAATAAAATTATAGAAACCCCCTATATATATATAAATATATTTGTGTAAATAAAGAAGAAATGAATCCAAAATGAAGGAAATGCCAGAATTCCGATATTTTTATCACATTCCGCATCACTGATTACATCTTTAAGAATAATATTCCGTAAAATAAATTGGCCGGAGGGGATGTGGAGTTTGAAATAAATAAAAGTAACTTTTCCCATGGCATTTACTTTTATACCCGGGGGGGGGGCAATTCATATAGAATCCAGGGGCAAATATCTCTATCAGGGGACTGTCCCCCCAAAACAGGGACGTCTGTTCACCCCTTTATCTGCAGCCCATGGCAGGAAACCTACGGGGAACGGCAGGTGTGACCCACTTGTAATCTCTCGTTATCGGCCCCCGTCTAGTCGCCCGCTTCTCCTGCTGTAAAGACTCGGACCTTAATCAGTCGTTGCTCTTGTCTTAGATTCAGGAGCCGTGTGCCTCTCCCATGCGTCTTTAAATTCCCGCACTGTATTACCCTCTACCACTTCTACTGGGAGGCTGCTCCACTTATCTACCACCTTCTCAGTAAAGTAAAACTTCCTTCCATCCCATCTAATCCTCCGACCCTCTAGTCTTACATTACGACCTCTTCTTACTAGTCATATTACTCCAGGAGCCTTTCGTCGAAGGTGATACTTTGTCTCTTAGAGGAAAACATGTAACTTTATAAGCTTTTTGGGACCTCAGAGGTCTCCTCCTCAGCTGGATAAAGCCTTTCAGCCAGACTCGGAGGTCATTGAGTAATAAAAGAGGGTAACAATCAGAAACATACCTGACTTTGGCCACAGAAGGGTCAGCAGAATAAGCCGGAGACACCGGTGTAAGAACATGGTGGCCCCGGGGTCTGGTGGCCCCCGGGATATACGGAGTACCTGGGTGCTGCGCGGCCGGGGCTACCGCTGTTCATAGAAACTTCGTCTCTCCCTTTCTTTTTTTTTCTCTTCCTTCTATTTCCTTGTCGGCGTTTAACCCTTTACTCGCCTGGGGGGCGATAGGTTGGTTACGCGTTCCCTGTGCGCGCGGTAGGGTCCCGGTTGCCCCCTCGGAGGGTATTGCTTAGACCCCCGCTGCCTCTGCGTCCGCCCCAGGGGTCGGAGTGTCTTTTTTGTTAAGGGACTTCCTGATTTGTTGCTTTCGCTTTCGCTCCGGGAATTCCAGACGTCTGACACACGCCGGGGAGCGGGCAGAAAGAAAATTCCCCTTAAAGGGGCCGGGAGGCCAGATTTATCCTTATAGCGCCAGCAGACTCCGTGGCGCGGTACAATGGGCGGCAGTGGGAATAATTAACCAGGACGATAACACCCGCAGGGAGCGGTGCTGGGACAGAGGGAGAAGAGGACTCGATACTCATCTCTACACCCCGTCTCCGGAGGGTCATTGACTTTTTGGGGCGACTAAAATGCTGAAGGGTTTGCAGGAAAGAAAATGATCAGGAAGGCGAGGAATTCTCAACATATCCGGCATGGGGGAGAGAGGGGAAAGAGGGGAGAGAGGGGGGTGGGAGAGACATTTAAGGCATTCAAACAATAATGGCAAAAAGTGGCAACTGATGGCATGCTGATTCACATACACACCGCCACATACACAGCACCACATATACACCTGTCTCTTATACACACCGTCACATACACACACGCCACATACACACCGTCACATACACACCGCCACATACACACCGTCACATCACATACACACCGCCACATATACACACCGCCACATACACACCCACATACACACCGCCACATACACACCGCCACATACACACCGCCACATACACACCGTCACATACACACCGCCACATACACCACCGTCACATACCACACCATGACATACACACCGTCACATAAACAGCGTCACATATACAGCGTCACATACACACACCGTCACATACACACTGCGACATACACACCGCCACATACACAGACCATGACATACACAGCGTCACATACACAGCGTCACATTACACACCGTCAACATACACACACAGTCAAACATAACACACATTTCACATACACAGCCACCACATATTACACTGTCACATACAACACATGACATTTACACACCGTCACATTACACACCGTTCAACATACACACACCATGACATACTCAGCGTCACATACACACCGTCACATACACACCGTCACGTACACACACCATGACATACACAGCGCCATAAACACTGTCACATACACAGCTTCACATCCACACCACCACATACACAGCGCACATTACACACCACCACTTCTACACACCGCCACACACACACACCGTCACATACACGCCTCTACACACTGCCACATGCACACCGTCACATACACACACGTCACATACACACACCGTCACATTCACACTGCCACATGCACACCGTCACACACATATGTAACACACACACACCGTCACATACACACGCCGTCATGTACACACACAGTCCCATACACACCGTCACATACACACACACAGTCTCACTATCTACCCTCTGCCTACCCCCTTCTCACTATCTACCCTCTCCCTAATCCCCCTTCTCACTATCTACCCTCTCCCTACCCCCCCTTCTCACTATCTACCCTCTCCCTATCCCCTCTTCTCACTATCTACCCTCTCCCTACCCCCCTTTGTAGGTCACTTACCGTGCAGTCCTGTGGTGGGAGCGCGAGGACTCTGTCTGGCTGCTCTGCCGAGGTGTGCGCGGCTTCACTGCTGAGCGCTGGCATATGATGTCATATGCTGGCGCTCAGTGTGAAGTGCCGGCACCAGAGACAGACGTCTCACGTTCCCAACACTGCAGTCGGGGCAGCGCTGAGGCAGGCGGTGGCAGAGGAGTCAGGAGGGAAAACGAAAACGACCGCTCGGCACCCCTTGGGCACCCCTTGGGCCCCCCTGACTGGCAGAACTCCAGGGCCCGGTCGCAGTCACGACCCCTGCGACCCCGGTAGTTCCGCCACTGATAATATACGGTACAGTCATTACCAGACATGAGCAGTTTCAGACAGTTAACCCCTCCATTACCAGACATGAGCACTCTAAGACAATGAACCCCTCCATTAGCAGACACGAGCAGTCTCAGGCAGTTAACCCCTCAGTTACCAGACACGAGCAGTCTTAGACAATGTGCAGTGTCAGTCTGCGGTTGCTAAGGCCAGTAAGGTGTTGTCGTGTATAAAAAGGGCCATCAGGTCGCGGGATGAAGATATAATTTTGCCTCTGTATAAATCAATGGTAAGGCCGCACCTTGAATATGCTGTGCAATTTTGGGCGCCTATTCTAAAGCAGGATATCATAGCACTAGAAAGGGTACAGAGGCGGGCTACAAAATGAATAAAAGGAATGGAGCACTATAGTTATGAAGAAAGGTTAACTAATTTAAATCTGTTTAGTTTAGAAAAACGTCGCCTCAGAGGGGATATGATAACGTTATATAAATATATTCGGGGCCAATACAAACCATTGTGTGGAAATCTGTTCATAAACAGGACTATGCATAGGACACGCGGTCATGCGTTTAGACTGGATGAAAGGAGATTTAGACTAAAGCAGAGGAAAGGGTTTTTTACAGTAAGGACAATAAGGATGTGGAATTCTCTGCCTGCAGAGGTAGTTTTATCAGAGTCTGTACAGACGTTTAAACTGCGACTGGATGGATACCTGGAAAAACATAATATTCGGGGATATAATCTTTAATTATGGGGAAACAGCTTATTGATCCAAGGAGAAATCTGACTGCCATTTTGGGGTCAAGAAGGAATTTTCCTCCCTGGTTAGTGCAAAATTGGAAAGAGCGAAGCCGGAGGTTTTTTTGCCTTCTTTTGGATCAACAGCAAGAAATAAACAGATGTGGGAAAGGATTTACATGATGGACGCAGGTCTTTTTTCAGCCTATATAACTATGTAACCCTTGCAATACCAGACATGAGCAGTCTTAGATAATTAACCCCTCCATTGCCAGGCATGAGCACTGTCATGCAGTTAACCCCTCCAATACCAGACACCAGCAGACTCAGACAATTAGCCCTTCCATTAGCAGACATGAGCAGTCTTAGACAATTAACCCCTCCAATACCAGACACACGCAGACTCAGGCAATTAACCTCTCCATTACCAGACATGAGCAGCGTGAGAGAGCAGATGAGAGAGAATATTTTAAGGGTTTTAACAAAGTACAGGAGGGAAGAAAGGGGAAAAAAGAAGTGATATTCTAAAACTAGAAGATCAGAGGCTTAGATGAAATTTAAGAGAGTTGTGCTTTTCTGAGATGGTAGTGGATAAGTGGAACAGCCTCCATGCAGAAGTGGGATAGACATATGGGATTTAGGATGAATCCTCCTCAAACAATAATGGCAAAAATGACGAGTCTTTCTCCTTGAATCCATCTGCAACATTCTGCCTCTCAGAGTACTTCTGCAAACGTTTTTGTGTAAGTACCTGGATAACGGAGCTGATACGAAAGGGAAAGAGGACAAAGCAAGAAGACAGAAGAACAAGAAGAGGGATGAAGCGGAACTGCAAAAACGAGACACAGAATCGGTCAGCGAAGAAATAGGGAGCCATTGAAAGATGATCTGAATGGGAGTGTGAGAGAGTGTTAGAGATTGTGAGAGAGTGTGAGAGATTGTGAGAGAGCGTGAGAGATTGTGAGAGATTGTGAGAGAGTGTGAGAGAGTGTGAGAGATTGTGAGAGATTGTGAGAGAGTGTGAGAGATTGTGAGAGATTGTGAGAGATTGTGAGAGAGTGTGAGAGAGTGTTAGATTGTGAGAGATTGTGACAGAGTGTGAGAGAGTGTGAGAGAGTGTGAGCCGCTAGGCATTGCGGAGTAAGTGTTGCCACGGATCTGAGGTCTGAATAAAAGTTGGCCTTGATTGTAAGACAAGGTCGTTTTTTCAGATGATTTTTCCTGATAAAAACCTTGTCTTATAATAATTATAGCCGGGCGTCACAGACGTCACTGACCTAACAGACGCTCTACTGGATGAACGGACAAAAATTCCCACAGAAACCCCCACAAGATTGTGGAAAGCCTTCCCAGAGGAGTGGAAACTGCTATAGCTGCAAGGTGGGGCAACTCCATATTAATACCCCTGGTTTTGGAATTTGATGGTTAGGTGTCCACATACTTTTGGTCACATAGAGCATCATCATAATTTAGGTTTGTAATACAGGATTTTATTTTTGAAATATGACTTTTATACAAAGTGCTTAATTTGAAGCAATCGCTATGGAAACCAAAGGAATTTCTGTGCCGACTACTTAGCAACAGAGCTGCACAACTACCTTTTTTATTTTGTAAAAATAGTGTAAAATGACACCTTCCACATCGCAGACACAGAATGTGAGCTCCGATGTCCGATGATGCCCCCCCACGCAGCTGATGTTTCAGAAAGTAGACTCAACACTGAGAAGATACTCAAAGTTTCCATGCTACTTTAGGTGCGAAAAGGACAAAAAGTTACAAAGGGATCCATAAATACCCCAGTGTCTTTTCACACACTACTTAGTGCCACAATTTGGCCTAGGCCCAGAGAGGCAGTTCCATGCGGTGACAGGGCCATAACATGGGACAGGTCATCCTTTTGGGCTCCATAAGAAGAAATTTCCATAGTAAATAGCTTGACACACTATGAAGCAATGTGCCCTGCCGGCACAGCCTCCATAGTAAACTTACAAAGTGCTACATGTGCTAGGTTATGATGTCATATCTCAGCACTCAGCATAGCGGATGACTGGTGCAGAGGTAACCTTAGCGTAGATTTAAAGAAATTCACGAATGGTCCTGAAGTACCCCTGGTAACAGGGCGATCGATAAGTGGAAACAATGGGTGAAGTGATGTCCTTCAGAGGTTGTGTGAAGGTGGGAAAGGTCTCAACAGAAGGATACATTGTACAGATGGCTCTGGGTAGCCCCAGACAGCCTTAAGTGGGCAGGGAGTAGGGGGGAAAGTAGGCAGGGATTGGGCATGGACATGTGCCTCTCGCCAACCCAGAAAAGGAAGAAGTTGATCCCAAGACCCAGGTAAGTAGGACTTCGTATGGAGACTCCATAGTTGGCACCAGAAGTAAGGAACATCACCATCTATGGAGATGTTCCTATCCATTTGTGAAGCTTCTCGTCCCTTGCTATGCCGTCTGCTGCTCGAGAAGAATGAAAACAAGATTCTGGAGATCATATTGGATTGTTTGTTTTCTGCTGGAGAATCGGCACGGGGGTGAAATTTGGGACATTCATTTATTTCGTGAGACACATTGTGTGTGGACGGAAATTGGCAGGAAAATGCGAATTCTCGTTAAGATGAATGTACCCAATGTATTCCTAAGACACATTTTAACTACCGGTACTTGGAATTCTTGATAAAATCTGGGAAGAGTTAACGCTAGAGCTCAATATTCATATATTCTGTGACTTTAATAATTTGGTTATTTAAACATTTTTTTGAGACAGGCTGTGCTGGACAGTATCCCAGACATCTGTGTCTTCTGTCTTTGGTTGAGCTCATTGGGGAATATCCAGATTTGGCTGGGTGTACCGTGTGTCTTGCGGAGGTGGGTTGTTTTTTGGCTTCTACAACCCACACAGGAATAATCACCAGAGACAACGCTCATTTGTTTTTAAAGCGATGCTATCAATAGTGATGCTATTTACAAAAGTCAAATATCTAGATATCCTCGCCAACAGAAAGGAAGCTGCACAGCAGATAATGAACCATTTGGCCCAAAGAAGAGCACACCGAGGTGGTGCTAGGGAAGGTCCATGAAGCTTCTAGCACTGGGTCAGAACCATGCCCACATCTTCCAGAAATGCCAGAAACGTCATGGAGGCTGGGTGGCAAGAGGCTGGGGTCTGGCTGAGAAGACTCCATTGGTAATAATAAAACCAATTTTGGAACTACAAGAGCATAAACAATAGGAGGCCAATGTCAAGGCAGGTAGATGGCAGGCATGGCCAGACAAGCCCCGTCAGGAATCTGGATAAACAACAGAAGAATTCGCAACCCAAGCATAGAGCAAACTTCTCAAAGCAGGGGGAATGTATGAGTGGTGTATATGTTGTTATAGGGGTAGGTGTGTGTCCGGTTTGGTGAGTAGTAGTAGCATCGGGGTGCCACCATGATGTCCAATGGAAACAAAAATATGGCTGGTCACAAAGGGTGCATGATGCCTTTTGTTGAGTATGGTGGATAAAACAGTTTCCCGCTCAGAGTTTCTGCAGCCACTTTATTTATGTGTCATCAACGTTACATCAGAAACATGATGTCAACGAGCAGATGATTGACTTCAAACTTCTTCTGTAGGCATCTGCGTTCGAGCGAGACGTTTCTCGGAAGAAAATCAAACTTTTCTTCTCGGCTTTGGTTTTAGCCAAACGATTTGCTAGGTTGTGGACAAAACGGGCCTCTTCCTGCCTTGTGTGAAGCGGAGAGCTCTGTGCTACTTCTTCTTCTTTATAATTTGATTACGCTCTTGCCTCATCCTGTTGATCCCTGCTTGATAGATAAGTGACACAGCCTTCCAGCAGAAGAAGGAGAGGGTAATACAGTGGGGGGATTTAAAAATGCATGGGAAAGGCATATTGCACCTGGATCTAAGGCGAGACCAACAACTGATTAAGGTTTAAGTCTTTACATGAGGAAACGGGCAGACTAGAAGGGGCCGATCTGGGGCCATTCAGCCATTGTATTGTATTGTGTCAGGAGATCAGGCACATGTCATCATGTATAAACTTTATTCTATATAAATGGAAGTGGAAGGGACCACTTCCTGTTTCTGTCCAATACCATTGTGCGCATTAGAACAACAGGTTGGATATGGATCATACCAACTAATAATCTCAATATCACACATTTCTCTTTTTAATCAGAAAAGTTCAAGCATATTTTTAAGTCTGTATTGTGTGAAAGAACTTCAGTCCCTTTCTTTAATTACAGAATTTTAGTTGTTTGAACCTCATACAGGAATTTGTACCGGAAGGTTCTCCAAAGGCCTGGCAGCTCGGTTCTAGTATTCCGTTCCAAGTTGTTTTGTATTACATGCTTTTTGTGGGAACCTTTTTCAAGGCTTCAAAACCGGTAACCGGCTGTCTGCCAAACAATAATTCTGCCGGTGA
>VKOC01046585.1:0-10659 GCA_009364415.1 Spea multiplicata | reverse complement strand
ATATTGTTATATTTCATATGGTATCTACTATGAATAGTATAGTATCTATGCATTTGCACTAATAATATATAACATTTATATTTATTGTTTATGGGATTTATATTTTTATATTTATATTTATTTAAGGGTATTTAGTATAAATGTGAAATAGAGGTCTTAAAGTTAAAGATCGTATTTTGATAAAATTTCTATATATCCTGATAATCTTTCGAATTATTTTTTAATGTAGTTAAAATAAAATTTAATATTATATAGATTTTATACATTTTTAGATATTTTTATATATATATATATATTTTTTGTGTTAATGCATGGATGTAGTTGCAATTGTTTATTTAAATACATATTGGAACATATGAATGCAGTATACACTATTGCTACCGGTTGTAATAGAATAAGGGTTAAAAAAATGCACTTTAGAGAGTCAATTGACATCTGATACAATGTAACAAGAGTCAATTGACACGTCATAGAGAACTAATTGAAATCATATACAAAGTAACAAGAGACAATTAACGAGCCACACAGGAGATTAAGTATTTAAGGAGGGAGGAGAGAACTAACCAACACGTCACTGAGGAAGCCCTATTGGGTGAAACGCGTTTGCGTGTTGGACCACCGTCATCGCGCTAAATCTGAAAAACGTTTACCCTGAAAAGGAACGCTGAGACTTAGACGCGTTATAGACTGCTTTTTTAAAAGCACGCTATATATTCTTTTAAACATTAAATTATATATTTACAATTCATCTCCCTGCCTCCTTGTCCATATACCAACCAAATCCGGACTGCGGCTGTGTGCAGACTACGGCTGTGTGCGGACTACGGCTGTGTGGCGACGTAAACCTTCGAGGAGGGTATCTTCAAAGCAATTCGTTTGGCGGGAACGAAGCCGGCTTTTTTCTCGCTACATACTCCAATAAGTCAGAGCAAACTCATTGCTCATTCTCACGTGAGTGGAATACCATATCAAGATTTTATTTTGATTTTCACATATTTTGCGGAAAGCACTATGATTTTTTGTTTGTTTTTCTCTTTTTCTATATATTGATACGTGACACTGATACAACGAAAGAAAACTGAAAATCAACACAAGCGCAACACCTTTTTCTATTTTTGTTTACTTTGATTGGGATTATCTTAAGTGTTTGCAGCATCTTTATAATTTCATTTGTATTTAATTTACACTTATATATATATTTACACAATTGATCAATTATTTAATTGCAACTAACTATATTTAAGCGCCTGATCACTATTTTGAGCAATAAACTGTTATATCTTCTAGATTACAAGTGTCTTCAAGGGCCCAAACAGGCCAGTATTTAGGTAACATCTTGCTTAGAACACAAGTGATTTACTCAATTTAATACATTCTGATTAAACTGATTAAACTGATCAGCCTTTATACACCAGTGTTCCTCCCAGCTTCCTTTGCTGGAAAATTGTACTTCCTAGCCCTGAAATTCTGTGAGTGATTTTGATCTGTGAATTATGGTTTAGACTCCTGACCATAAACTCTGACTATGATTCTGTTTTTGCACTTTGTACCCTGCCTGATTTAAGATTATCCGGATTTTGACCTTTAGCTTGGAATTAAATTATTCTCTTGGATCATCCTTTTGCACTGTATACTTGTTCCTGTTCATGTATTGCCTAACTCCATTGCCAGTCTCCTCAGAATCTGCTTCCAGTCTCCTGCCAGTTTGCTTGCCTGATACCACTCCTTGTGCTGTAGATGGCACCAAGAAAAAAGCCTAAAGCTGTAGAAGACACCCATCTTCAACCAGGTGCATCTACAGAGACTCCTACCAGACCTAGTTCCCGCAGGACACCTTGTTTGAGCAAGGCCCACCCATAACTTTTCATTTTTGTAAGTCCAGATTTTTATGTGATGCACTATTAGTTATTATCCAATGTACAGTTCTGCAGAACATGGTGGCACTATATAAATAAAAAATAATTAACATACCTGGGAACTTCTGGGCTCTGGCTACCCAGAGCCTTCCCTTTCGGAACGCGGCCAGGACTGCCCACTGACGTCAGCGGGCAGTCCCGTGACATCGGTGGGAGGTCCCCCTGATATCAGTGGGAGTTCCTGCTGACATCGAGGGCGTTCCCGCTGACGGCAGTGGGAAACACCCCATTTTAAGGAAAAATGTGGGCGGGGAGCAGGGCATGTCAAGACCCTGCTCCCGCGACCCGGAGGATTTGGGTCTTGACCTTGAGAACCAGAAAGGGCACCCCTTCACCCTGCAATCTCCAGGTCAAACCCGGAGCGTTCCCAGGTATGATAATTAATGATTATCAACAATCTTTAAAAATAATTTATATCTACTTATTCATAAATTCCAACCTGGCATTTGTGTACTTACAAACTCTCTATGGAGAACTTTACCTGTTATTAAGATGCATGAGTTAACATATTGCATGGTACATAAGGTGTTCACAAAGCAAATGATAGAACCTCCCTTTTAGGTCAAAGTGGCATCTCATTAATATCTTTCTTTCGGATAAACTAGAAGTGTTAAAGTAAGAAACACCACTTTTTTAACTACCAGAAGCTGCAGGCCACTACCTGGGTATGCATTAGGGAGGCAAACATTTGTACCCTTCCAATACATCCTTCCATAACGGCAGATCTTCGCTTAGCTGCCATCTGTTTGGAACAATGCCTCAAACACTCCATATGACATGTCAAGTGTGTGTATGTATGTGTGGAGGGGGTACGCATCGTTGTTTTTGACTAAACGATAGCCATGCCAAAAAAATAACATGGTTATTCCTTTTAATCATCCTGATTTATAAAATGTTTTTAACTTAATACTTTAGCTGCAATATATTACTTAAACATAACATGTTTTTTAGAAATTTCCAGAATCAATTTATTGTACAGTAATTACAATTCAGCCATTTAAAAATATCTTCATGTTTGGTTTTAAAACAATTACCGTATTTGCTCGATTATAAGACAAGGTTTTTTCCAGAGCAAATGCTCTGGAAAATACCCCTCGTCTTATGAACAAGGTCGTCTTTTAATCAGACCTCAAAAAAAATTCTGCTGGGGCCAGGCTGCTTACCACGAGCTTTGGTCGCGAGCAGCGTCTCTGCTACGAGCAGCAGGAGCACAGGAAGCTAGCAGCTAGCTAGTTTACAGGAATTACTATTTACTAGTAAAACTTTTCCTATAGGGTAGTCTTATATTCAGGCTTTTTGTTTTTTTCCTACATTAATATTTTGATTTTGGGGGGTCGTCTTATAATAATGCGAGCAAATAGCGGTATATCACCAGGGTCAATATATACAAACTAATGATGTAGGCAAAATTATGCCCAAAATATGTAATTGTTAATAAAAATTTATATATACAAGATGCATATATATATATAATATATTATATATATATATATATATATATATATATATATATATTAACTTGTGCATTTGATTCATATGAATTGCAATTTTAACAGAATTGTTTAGTAAACAGGTAAACAAACCACAAGGGTAAACTTTACTATTTGTCTGTAGTTGACTTAGCTTTGACAGTTGCCTTGCCCAGTAGCGCACGGCCCATCTGTTTAAGTCTGTCTCCTACGCAGGAATAATGAATCGTGGGCATGATAACTCCTAGACTCCTATTACCTGGCTTTGTGTCACCAGCAAACATTGAGACATGGCTCACAATGCAATATGGGGGATGATTAATAAAGACATTAAAAAGAGGACCCTGGATAGACCCCTGAGGCATTCCATTTAATACCTTGGCCCAGAATTTTCAATTTACAACCATTGTTTGTGTTATGTATGCAGTCTGTTTTGCCAGTAGGTGGCAGCATAATGGAAATGTGCACTTGTTCTGTTGTGTTAGGTCTCTTGTGTATATATCTTGATCTGTTGCATGTGGTTACTGAAGTAAAGAAAAGAACGAGGATGGGTTCATTTAATGGACACTGCAGAAAAAATATAAAAACTCAGCCAGAGTGAGGAAGTTGAACTTTTCTTTTTTTTGTTGGATTTATACATATACAAATATATCCAGCATGGCTTCTCTGGGGCACATGGAGGAACTTGATCTGGCTAATCCATCTTCATGGGACTCATATGCTGACAGGTTAGTGTTTTTCCTGGAGGCTAATAAGGTGGTTGATGCTATTCAGAAAAGAGCTGTGTTACTGAGTGTTATTGGATCTAAGACTTTTGATACTGTCCGCTCATTGATAATTCCTGCTACACCAAAAATCTGCTCATTTGAAGAAATACTGGCACTATTAAAAAATCATTTTGCACCCACCTCATCTGAAAAAGTGAGGTGTTTCCATTTCAACAGAAGAAATCAGCAACCAGGGGAAAGTATTGCAATATACATTGCAGAACTGCGCAGGCTGTCTGAAAATTGCAATTTTGGTTCCAGTTTAGAATCCTTGCTTAGGGACAGGCTGGTGTGTGGAGTGCATGATGAAGCATTAGTGATGTCCGGATCATGAACGAATCGTTCATTTGATCCGATTCTTTTTAGTGATCCGGATGAATCGGTTCAGTAGACTGAACGATTCATTTGTAGCAGTTCAGTCTGTGAATCATGCAGCTGTAACCTGATCCTAGAGCTGTGAGTCATCTGCAGAGCACTCAGACACAGACTCTGGGGTCAGGTTACAGTGCATTAATTCACAGAGGAACGATGACTCTGAGTCAGAGAGTCGTTCAATGATTCGAATGATCCGAATCTTACAGAGATTTGAATCATTCAGAATATTACTGATACCATATTTTTATGAATAAATTAACCCTAAATACCCATTAAGCATAACTGCCCCTAAATTAACCCTTAACACCCCATCAACCATGACTGCCCCTCCAATTAACCCTTAACACCCCATTAAGCATAACTGCCCCTGAAATTAACCCCAAATACTCCATTAACCATAACTGCCCCTAAATTAATTGCATGTACTCCAGATAAATTGCCTAATGAATTGGTATGGTTGATGGGGTCTTTAGTGTTAATTTAGGGGCAGTTATGCTTAATGGGGTGTTAAGGGTTAATTAAGGGGCAGTTATGCTTAATGGGTTGTTACAGGTTAATTTAGGGGCAGTAATGCCTAATGCGGTGTTAAAGGTTAATTTAGGGGCAGTTATACTTAATGGGGTGTTAAGGGTTAATTTAGTGGCTGAGGGTTAATTTATTAATTTAATAAAGTTAGCTTAAGGTGCAGTTGGAGGTAAAGGGGAATGTAAATCCTGAGGGTTAATTTATTTATAAAAGTATGATATCAGTAATATTCTCTGAATGATTCTAATCTCTGTAAGATTCGGATCCCTGTAAGATCCGGATCCCTGTAAGATCCGGATCCCTGCAAGATTCGAATCATTTGAATCATTCGAATCTTCGGATCATTCGAATCATTGAACGACTCTCTGAGTCATCGTTCCTCTGTGAATTAATGAGCTGTAACCTGACCCCAGAGTCTGTGTCTGAGTGCTCTGCAGATGACTCACAGCTCTAGGATCAGGTTACAGCTGCATGATTCACAGACTGAACTGCTACAAATGAATCGTTCAGTCTACTGAACAACGATTCGTTCATGATCCGGACATCACTAGATCACTGGAGACCTCAAATGCCTGTTTTGTTTAACATGTGTATCTGTTGGCATGTGATGAACAGGCACAGATGAGGTTAAAATTGCAGTAGAGTGTTCACAGATTACAGTTTGAGCATAGCTGGGGAAGGTGGATTGTTGATATTGAAGTCACCCAAGATGTGGATAGTAGAGAAGAGTAAGAGAACCATGCAGCAATCCAATAGATTGGGAGATACGCAGACCTCCCACATATCTTTACTGTTGGTTATACAGCATATCCCATCAGTCAGCCTTTGGCTGTATTTACACACACGCATACTACTTAAGTGTAAGAATGTAGTGTGCTACGTTATCTATCCAGTAGAAGGCTGCACCTATGTCACTTAAACCTAGTCCAGTCGTGGGTGTAGGATTGTTGAGTCATTAAGTCATTCATTGCAGACAAAGTGAATGTCAAAGCAAGAGAGAGAGTTGCGGTTAAGATAGGAGGATGAACCTGTGCAATTAAGATGAAGAGGGAAATGAAGGAAAGGAAAAACAAGGAGATAACCATGGGAAAACATAGAGAGCAAAATGAGGAAGTTAAACAAACAGAGTACATGATGATTCCAAAGATAGATGGTACTGTTATTACCCCCAACTTAACTATATGTACACTTAGTACATATTAGTGAAGAGTTCACTTAGGAAGAGTAAATGTAGGCAGAATTAACTACATTGCCTTTCCAATCTAGTACTCAAAAGACCTGAGAACTCTCAGTAGAAATATGGTACCTTGGAATTTACCGTAGTATATAATAAATATATACAGGGCTGTGCTGGTTGAAATAAAATTGTGCTTAATGCACTTTACTGCAAAGACCCGTGAGTGCCATTTTTTCTTTGGTTTCATATATCTGGCTATTTTTGGAGCACCTGGGCAAATAAAAGCCTGTGTATATTCATAAATCCTCTGAGTGTGCAGCCGCTCCCTTTGGTTTCATGTACATAATATATATATATATATATTATATATATACTATATATATATATATATATATATTATATATATTATAAAGTCTGTGCTTAGCTTTGCATTGGAAAAATAACCAGTGTGAAAAGTAGAGTTAAGAGAAAATATGACTCAATGTTTTAATTTTGTAGCTGTTTGGAGAGCACTACACAGGGCTTGACTGCACTACTTGGGTGCAGTAAGGATTGCTATTAAAAGCTCTCCTCATAAGCAATAATTTCAACTTGTAGGACAACTGGGTATATAACAGATTTTTTAATTTGAAATAGTAGGCTCTACATTCATGGTGTAGTAAAGGTTGTTTTTCTTTAGCTCAAAACATTGGCTTTTATACAGCCGTGCCATATTAGAAATGCTGTCCCTCATCTCAATGCACAAACTGGAAGCGGTGACATTCCTGTAATAACGTAGTATCGTATTGTAAAAGATGCTTGTTTTGCATAAATCACATGAGAGTTCAGATTCGTGATAATGTGTAAAAACATGATATACGGACGTAACTCTTTGTTTCTATGAATAGCTAAATGCATGTTCCTTCAGGAATAACGATCACAATGAGAATGTTAGCAGAATCTTTTGATTTTTTTCCTATAGGATGACTATGTTCTTGAAGTGAGACATTTCCAATGTCCGAAATGGCCCAATCCAGATAGTCCCATAAGTAAGACTTTTGAACTGATTCAGCTAATCAAAGAAGAAGCAGTCAGTAAAGATGGACCAATTGTTGTGCACGATGAGTAAGAAAATACAAGTGTGATGTACTGACATTTATAACATTCATCATTCATGACTAAGAATGCAAGTTTTATACTTAAGAAGTTCCTTTTTAAAAACCTAGCCCATGGGCAAGGTCATGTATCCCCTTCCGTCAAAGCAATATTTTGCTGCAGCTTAAATGTATTTGGTTTGTGAACGTCTTTGCATGTTGCTGGAAGATCCAGATTTTTTTTTTATTTATCACTCTCCTAGATGAAATGGTGAACTCCAAACTGGCAAAAGCCACAAATGTCCTGTAGATGAAAATGTAATGAGTAATCTACACTTTTATTGTAATTTTCATAACATTTTATAAATGGGCCATTGGTGGAAATGAGTTTGGCAATAACAGAAGTAGGTTTAAAATGTGGATGTCTCAATAAAAAAATTTCAAGTGAAAAAAAAAATGCTTTAAGACGGACAAAGAATGAATAGAGGGCTACCATTAAGACCTTGAGACTTTGTTACCTGTGAACCTTCAAACACTGATGATGTCGGTCATGCTCAGAAAATGCCCAGTGGTCTGGTGGCCGATATGGCTGATCAGACCCTACAGAATGCAGCCACTCGCTGAATACATAAGGCCACACACAGCAAGAGTATGAAAGTGTAACATGCGTATGAATGTACTTCATTCGGCAAATGCTGGCCTCAATATCACAGACCATGTCCAAGGACACATATTATAAAAATGTTTAGTGAAGTTCTATTTAGAAAAAAAATAAACCTTAGCAGATCTGTTTTAAGCTTTCACATTAAAAAACAAGTTTCAAGATTTATTTTTAGATTCTATGGTAATAACCCAACAGTGCCTCCATTATACCCACTGCTTTCATTGTAGTATTCTAGATATTTTATATCATTCATTGACTTAGTTATGACATAAAAAGTCTTACACATTTGTTTGATAGTTTTTGCCTTTTTTATTTACTTGTAAAGTTTGCAGTATCGATACATATCTCTAGTTGTGACTGTTCTTATGATTTCAGATATGGAGGACTGACAGCTGGAACATTCTGTGCATTATACACCCTTATGCATCAGCTGGAAAATGAAAACTCTGTTGATGTCTATCAGGTAGCAAAGATGATTAATCTGATGAGACCTGGAATTTTTACAGACGTTGTAAGTATATTTCTAAAAGCTTCTTTTGAAAGAAATATAGTAAATAACTCTTACTTATGTAAAGAATAAATAATTCTTAACACTGCTTTCTTTCTTACTTCCTCAATATTATGAAGCCAGTTAGAATAATATGGAGAACAATTGTCTTGCTTTCCCTTAATGATTCATATACTTCTACCAGCCCTGATATACTGGTAAATCATTTCTCCAAACAAGCGACTCAAGGTAACTTTGTAAAGTGTTACATAGTTAATAGGCTGAAAAAAGACATGTGTCCATCAAGTTCAGCCTTTCCTATATCTGTTAATTTGTTGCTGTTGATCCAAAAGAAGGCAAAAAACCCCGGCTTTCGCTCTTTCCAATTTTGCACTAACCAGGGAAAAAATTCCTTCTTGACCCCAAAATGGCAGTCAGATTTCTCCTTGGATCAATAAGCTGTTTCCCCATAATTAAAGATTATATCCCCGAATATTATGTTTTTCCAAGTATCCATCCAGTTGCAGTTTAAACGTCGGTACAGACTCTGATAAAACTACATCTGCGGGCAGAGAAATCCTTATTGTCATCACTGTAAAAAACCCTTTCCTCTGCTTAAGTCTAAGTGTTGAGGTTGAAAGTCAAGATTACTTTATACAAAGCATCACATGTCATGAAATGGCTTGTGACGTCACACATGAGCAGTTGGCTTTATTATAGACAGTAGAATTTTGCTCATGTATACCATAACATTACGGCACTACAGCTAAAACACTACTCATATATCTTTAATCTCACTTTAAGCATAAAAGGTCCTTACAGTGTACTATAATTTTTTTCAACCAAATTTCTACAACAAATTACATCTCATCCGTTTAGAGTGTAATGTTTCCTACAGTCCATCGTTTAACCTTATTGCTTATTTTGTACATTTTTATGTAACTGTAATTGTTTTAAAAACTTGTACAGAATTTAACATTGGGGTTAAACACGTGTAGTTTTTATAATTTATCAAATGGAGTTGCACAGCAGTTATATAGAAATGTTTTTAAGTGCCTTAAAAAAGAGTTGTAAAAACATTTTCGGCACCCCGATTTTAATAAAAATGCTATGTCTGCTTCCTTGGATCTTACAGGAACAATACCAGTTTCTATTCAAGGCAATACTGAGTCTTGTGAGCACAAGGCAGGAAGAAAGCCCTCTGGCCTGCATGGAGAGCAATGGATCAGCCGTACCAGATGGAAACACATCAGAGAGCTTGGAGTCTTTGGAATAATTATGAAAATCACACAGTTGTCCCACGTGTTTGAAATCAAGGCAAAATCGGATGGCACAGATATAATAGGTTTACATTCCATCAGCAACTAAGCTGTCACCTGTGACTTTACCCTCCATCTACAATTAATAATGTGTGCCTTTTGAAAGACTTTTTGTAATCTGTCTGTAATGTCAAGAATAATTTGAGCAATTTTTGCAGTGTTGCTGTGAATGGCATTAGGCCCGGTTGCCACAGTATTACGTTTCCTACTAAAAGTTTTTAACTATTTTAACTATATTTATAGGTGTACACATTTTACACTTTCATTTTTTATTGTCGCATCAAAGTGCAGAAAGTCTTGAGTTCTCTAGGATTTCCGTTGCTTTTATGTGGGATTGTAAATAGTACCGTATTTGCTCGATTATAAGACGAGGTTTTTTCAGAGCAAATGCTCTGAAAAATACCCCTCGTCTTCAAATCGGGGTCGTCTTTTAATCAGACCTCAAATAGAGGTCTGATTATGAGACTAAGATCCAGATCCCCAGCACCGCTGCAGGGGACCTGGATCCTCCTGCCCCCCCCCATTTAACACCCCCCACACACACTTACCGGTGCTTCCTGCTGTATTGCCGGGGCAGCGGGTTGACGTCTACGCGATGCGCGTAGACAACATCCGCTGCAGCCGGAAGGAGGTGTGGCTAGCAGCCAGGGTTGTCTGCGTCCGTCGCGCAGACCTTCCCCGACAGTCAGAGATCAGAGTTCACTGACAGTGCGGCACCGGTGCGGGGAACTCTGATCCCTGACAGCCGGGGAAAGTATGCGTGACGGACGCATACAAACCCCCGCTGCCAACTCCACCTCCTTCCGGCTGCAGCGGAAGGAGACGTCAACCTGCTGCCCCGGCAATAGAGCAGGAAATTGGAAGCACTGGTACCGGTAAGTAAGTGT